>JZKD02S1674306.1:32182-63562 GCA_000966675.3 Picea glauca | reverse complement strand
ATATACATAAAAACTTTTTGTTCACTCTATATACTTATTTTTTATAATAAAAATTGTTACTAAAAATAAATTGAACTCAACAATATTTTTTAAGTTAAAGATATGCATAAAAGAAATTTGTTCACTTTATATACTTATTTTTTTATAATAAACATTGTTACTTAAAATAAATTCAACTAAGTATTGAGATCTAGTAGTCGAATATTTGAAAATGAAATTGTCATAAATGATTTGGTTGTCATGCAAACTACATTGTTGATCACAAATTGTCCTATGGAACTATTGGAAGTGTAGAGTTGCAAAGTGTAGGATTGCAGGAGGATGAGTGAAATGAATTATCCTCACAAGGGTTCAAATTAGACTAATTATTTCATGTGCTGAGGATATGCCTATGCGGACGTGTAGTGGGTTTTCCTTGCTTGCTACAATTCTAACATGTGTATACTTTGTACTTTTTTTGTTGATCATGATCTCCAAACACCTTACATTTCTTCCCTCGTATGCTAACCTCCCCATTGAACATTTCACTTATTTACATTTATTCTTGCATATGCTACCCTCCACATTCAACACGTATTTACTAGGTTTTATTCCACATTGAACATTTCACCTTGTTGCCTAATTTTACAAAGTCTTATGCAAAAAAAATTCATTGCAAACACTTTACATTGCTTCCCACATATGCTAACCTCCCCATTCAACATTTCACTTATTTACTAAAACAAAGAGTCGAGGTTTGATCCAGCTGGATATTGGTGACCACCCACCTATTCCAACTGGCTCCTCATGTCTGTTTTTGTTCAGCACGTTCTTTTGTACTTTTTTGTAATTGTGGATTCTACACTTTTGGGGCTATATGAAGCCTCACACATCCTCTAGGTGGATATGGGTGGCCTCTCTCCTAATCCAACTGGCTTATTTTGTATGTTTTCATGTCATCACATCTTGTTGTACTTCTAGGGCCATTTTGGGGCCCTAAACATTGTTTCTTTGGCTCGCCACAGTCAAGCTATAGACAGAGCCAGATTTTGATGGAAAAATATGTATTTCTCTTCAATAACTTTCCAATGGGCTATCACATGCCTAAAACAGAGGTAGTATGCAAAAGTTACAACCCTAGGAAGCTGAGGTATCAAATTACACCAACTTACCCATAGGGCCCACATGACATTTGGTGTTTCACCTTCTAGGTTTAGGTTTTTGGATGTATAGGTTTTTGGAATTCATGAGTAATATAAAAAAGGCCTCTGAAGCCTCATTGCAATCCATTCTTCTCAGACGGATGCGTGTAGCAACCACATCTCTTCTCAGAGATATCTACCACCATTCGAGCAAGTTTTAGTTTTACAGTTTTACAGTTTCAACCTATTTCATTATTTAATAGAATATATTTTTCACTGGATATTTGTGCTATTATTCATATATCTGTGTTTATTGTATTCATCATGTTAATTAGTTTGTTTTTCTCCTAAATCCATGTCCCTGACAAGGTCTGGGTACAAGAAGTTGGGAATCGAACCAATCGAGCCATTACAAGATCGATCGCGTCGAGCCTGACAACAACCCATGGGAGACGAAAAAAAAGATGATGGAGCAGGAGAGTCTATTAAAATGTTTCTTGATGAATCCCTCACGTGACAAAGGAACGAAATGATGGACAACTTCACACAGATCCTTCGACAGTTTCCCACGGGAGAAGCATCTTCGTCAAGAAGCCATGCAACCCCCTTCGAGGTACATGTAAATTTTGATATTCCATTATTTCAAGGATTGATAGATGCAGATGTTGTAGATAAATGGTTGAATCTGATCGAAGGATATTTTTTGTTCCACAATTTTTCCGATAGGGAAAAGATCACTTTTGCACTCCTGAAGGTCGTTCCCCATGTTAAAGACTGGTGGGATACTTACTCTGAGAAAAGGATCGTGGAGGAATATACAATATTTGTGGTGGCCCCTATATGGGATTCCTTCTGGGATGCCATTAAATAAAATTACTACCTTGTTGGAAGCTACGAGGACCAGTACACCAGATGGACCACCCTACATCAAGAAAGGGACTAGACAGTACCAGATTTCACCAATATTTTCCATACCCTATGCACCAAATTGGGTATCAAAAAATATGAGCGTCATCTGGTGCTAAAATACCGCAGTTGTTTGCATAGATACATTTAAACTGAAATGGAGTTTCTAGACATCGCCTCATTGGGCACGACTTATAGATATGTTGTCAAGATTGAGCAGAAATGACGAGATTTTGGATTTGCAAACCCCTCACAGCCGAAGTAGGGAAAAGTCAGCCCCAACCCACACATCAAGGGACCAAGTTGAGATGGCCGCCCTCAGAACATTAATTCCAAGCTGCAACATAAGAAGGGAAATGAGAAGACGAAGAAGGACATAGGAAAATGGTGTGAGTATGATAAAAGTCCTTAGCACAACACCAAACAATGCCGCTCCCAGCAACCCCTCGTGGTCGAGCTGAAGGATTCTGAGTCAGAGACTGATTCTAATTTTGAGTCAAATCTTGAAGGAGGGAAGAGGATTATCGATGTTGAACCCAGTCCCATTGTCACTACCACCAAAGTCCATCCAAGAGAACCAAAAGAACAAGAGGAAGGGGAACGTCTCTTTCACTCGTAGATGTGGGTCAAGGGGGCTCTGATTCATTTCATTGTTGAAAACGGTAGTCATAAGAACCTGATTTCAGTAGAGGTCATCAGGTGGTTGGACCTGCCAATGACATCGCACTCGCAGCTCTACACCATCGGGTGGCTTTTCCAAGGAAGAGATCTTTGTGTCATCCAACAGTGTCGTCTTCCCTACAACATCAAGCCTTTTAAAGATGAGGTATTGTGTGATATTTCTCACCTTGAAGTTTGTGATGTTCTTTTAGGATAACCATATTTGTGGAAGCGTCATGTTGTGTATGAATCTAGACCCCGCAATGTTATTATTACTTTGGGTAGACAATTTTACAGGATACCAGAGGTAGCGTCACCTACTGCTATTTCCTTTAATCTCTGCTAAGAAATGTAGTAAGGTCATTTCACAGATCGTGAAGTTCGTCTTCTTTGTGATCTGTGCTCACAGTAAGTAAAAGGTCGCCACACATTAGTGGCCTCTACATATCACCTCTCTTTGCAGAAGCAACAAGTAGACAAGATCATGGAGGAATACAGAGACATCTTCTCCTCACCTACAGGGGTACGAACACACTACCAATTCAAGCATCCAATTGATCTGACCCCCAACACACCTCTACCTAATGGACCAGTTTATCGGTGCTCCTTGATGGAGAATGAAGAAATCATGCATCAGATCTGAGAGTTTCTTCAAAAGGGGCACATCAAACCCAGTGCCTCCCCTTGCAGAAGCTCGATTGTACTGGTGCAGAAGAAGGATGGGACTTGGCGACTCTGCATTGATTACATAGCCTTAAACAAAATCACACTCAGGAACCCCTACCCCATTCCCAAGATTGATGACCTTCTTGACCAACTCAAGGGGGAAAAGTTCTTCATCAATATTGACCTAAAGGATGGCTACCACCATGTTCCCATCGAACCAATTGATGTATGGAAGACATCCTTCAAGTCTAAAGAAGGTCTCTATGAATGGCTAGTCATGGCCTTTGGCTTAACAAATGCACCAGAAACTTTCATGAGATTGATCGATGATGTATTGTGACCCTTCACCAACTCCTTTGTGGTATTATATTTGGATGGCATCCTCATATTCAACAAAATGTGGGAGGAGCACATGCAGCATATTCAACAGGTTTTGAGCACTCTATGACAACACAAGCTTTATGCCAACTTGGAAAAATTATCTTTTGGCATGAACGGGGTCCAATACTTGGGCTACATTGTTGATGAACATGGGGTACATGTTTATCCAGATAATATCCAAGTCATCCGTGACTGGCCAGCCCCGACCACACTAACAGAGCTTCAGAGTTTTTTGGGACTAGCCAACTTCTATCTATGATTCGTGTTGGGATTCTCCCATATTGCATGGGCCCTCAGTCAAGTGACCAACGGTGGTGGTAGGGCCAAGTTCATGTGGGGGAAGGAGAAGCAACGAGCATTCAATGATCTAAAGCATCACTTTTTCTCAGCTCCAATACTCTCCTTTCCTGATCTACAACAACCATTTGATATTGAGAATGATGCATCTGACTATTCTATGGGTGTAGTTCTCACTCACCATGGGCATATGGTGGCATACCATAGTGAGACACTCTCCAATATTGTCTGAAAATACCCCACCTATGACAAGGAAATGTATTCCAATGTACAAGTCATTCGTCAATGGAAGCATTACATTCTGTGGAAAGAGACGATCATACACACTGATCACAAGCCTTTGTAGTTCATACACACACAGGGGAAATTGCAGAATGACCACCATCAGAAGTGGTCCACCTACCTACAACAGTTCCATCTCAACATCAAGTGTAAGACATGTATCTCCAATCATGTTGTTGACTGCCTCAGTCGACCTCCTATGGCTGCACTCACCACTGTGCTCCATTCCTGTGGACATGAAGCATCTGAGTGGCCCCAACTTTATTAGTAATATTTGGACTTCGCCACCACCTGTGAGCTCTTGGGTACAGGCACAACTGTCACTGATTTTCATATTTAGGAGAGACTCTTATGCCACTTGGGCCATCTCTGTTTTCCTCCAAGCAGGCATGCAAAGATGATTTGGGAAGCCCACTATAGTCAGGTGGTAGGACATTTTGGCATAGAGAAAACTGTGGTCGTTCTTCAGAAACATTTTTATTGGCCAAAACTTCAACAGGACGTCAACAAGTATATCATATATTGCATTGTCTATGCCATTTCCAAGCCAACCATCAAGAAGCAAGTCTTACACACCCCTCTTCCTATTCCCAAGAAGCCCTGGGAATCCATCTCAATGGATTACATGTTTGGATTTTTGTCCACCAAGCAAGGAAATGATTGTGTGTTTGTGGTCGTTGATCGGTTTTAGAAGATGGCCATCCTCACAACGTGTAATAAGAAGAATTTCACAGTGGCAGATACTACCAAGCTCTTCTTCAAATGAGTATGAGTCCACTTTGGGATACCACAAACCATCATCTCTGACCAAGACAATAGGTTCCTCAACACCTTTTGGTCGAGTCTCTGGTCTCTCTTGGACACCAAGCTCACAAAATCCACTACTTTCCACCTCCAAACCAATGGCCAAACAAAGGTCGTCAATCGTATGATTGTGCACATCATGAACATGTAATTTTCTAAGAATCCATGTACATGGGATGAGAGTCTCCCATATGTCCAACACAGTTACAACAGGGCTCTCTATAGTTCCACTGGACATAGCCCATTTGAGGTGGGTCTGGGATTCCAACCTTTGGAACCCATTGATGTTGCACTTCCTCTTGCCACTACACATACATACTCTTCCCCTGATCAGTTTTCTATTGACAAAGACACCAGATTCATTGAGCAGATTCAACACATCCGCCAACAGGTCCAGAAGATTTTGTAGAAATCCAATGCTAAGTACAAGCAACGCCATGATCAACACAGGGTACCACACCTGTTTCAAGTTGGTGACAAAGTTTGGTTACATCTGCAGAAGTAGCATCTCATCGGGCCCCATTAGAAGCTTTTCCCACTTCGTTATGTGGGTAGCAATGCGTTTTAGCTCAACACTCCACCCTTCCTTGGTCTGCATCCAGTATTCAATGTGGACCTCTTTCAACCATATTTTCCTCCATTACTGGACACCTCTGAGATTGTAGAACAATGGACACCCACATATCTCAACCCTTACTACATGGAACAAGCATCCACTAATCAAATAGTGGAGACACAAGTCAAGGGCACTCACTAGTAGTAGATCCAGCTTTATCGAGTTGTCAAGACAGGGAAAGTCCTACACCAAGGCAAGTGGCTCACCCAGGGCCAAATCCAGTAGAAGTTTCCTCACCTGATGGGGGACCTCAACGCAATGGAGGCCATTGCTTCCTAAGGGGGTAGGATTGATCCTGGTGGATATTGGTGGCCACCCACCTATTCCAACTGGCTCCTCATGTCCATTTTTGTTCAACATATTCTTTTGTACTGCTTTTTAATTGTCGGTTATACACTTTTAAGTTGTTTAAAGCCTCAGACATCCTTCAAGTGGATACGTGTGGCCTCTCGCCTAATCCATCTGGATTATTTTGTATATTTTCATGTCAACACATCTTGTTGTACTTTCAGAGCCGTTTTGGGGCCCTAAACTTTGGTTTTTTGACTCCCCACAATCAAACTATATACGAAGTCAGAGTTTGATACAGAATGTGTAGTTCTTTGAAATACCTTTCCAATGGGGTATCACGCGCCTAAAATGGAAGTTGTATGCAAAAGTTACGACCCTAAGAAGTTGAGGTACCAAATTACACCAACTTACCCATAGGGCCCACATGAATTTTGGTGTTTTGCCTTTTAGGGTTAGGGTTTTTGATGTCTAGGGTTTTGACATTCATGAGTAATATAAAAAAGGCCTCTGGAGCCTCATTGTAATCCATTATGCTCAGACAGATGCACGTAGCAGCCACATCTCTTCTCATAGATAACTACCACCATTCGAGCAAGTTTCAGTTCTGCAATTTTACAGTTTCAGTCTATTTCATTATTTAATAGAAGATATTCTTCACTGGATATTTGTGTTATTCTTCATATCTCTGTGTTTATTGTATTCAGTCTGTTAATCAGTTTATTCCTCTCCTAAATCCAGATCAAGGTCCAAAATATATATCTGTGTAGACCAGAGTACATAGTGTGAAGATATCATCATAGAAAAACACCCCACACAACTTGAAAAATGAATAAATAGATATTAAAATTAAATTATGGTCATTAATCAACAATTTGTTTTAGTTAGACATAAGCATAGAAGTTCTTTGTCCACTTTATATACTTATTTTTCATAATAAACATTGTTACTTAAAATAAAATCAACTCAATGATGTTTTTTTACATAAACATATGCATATATGCATTTTGTTCACCTTATATAGTTATTTGTTTATAATAAACATTTCTACCTAAAATTAATTCAAGTGAACACAATTTTTTAAGTTAAACATATGAATACCCCATATGGGGTGAAAACTGGACAACATGCGCCAAGGGAAGTTAATGCATCTTGCAACCACCTTCCCCCCTCTATTCATCCTGATGTAGAGAATTAACATGGCTAGTGTGGAGGTGCATCTGTGTAGTGTGGGAAACTTAATGAGTCGATCGATTCGAGTGTTGGATTGCTACAAGACTGGTACGAGGAAGATGAGGGATGTCAACTCAGATTTACAGGTGTTTTCCATTCCCGATTTGGGAAACTTATTGGAGGTAAGGCATGATATATGTTCTATTCTGATTTTTCAGGCATTGGGGGTGGTATCCTCCTTCCTCACTAGAATTATTCATGTCCACGACTCTCAGATCATGTTTCTCTTTCTCCCTTGACCTTCTAATTTTCTTGCAATTGCAATGCCACGTGAGAGGGGTAAGCCGAAGCGCAAAACATCATACTACAACTTTATGGCCCAACGACTTCGTTCGGGTCCTTCTTCCTCACCAATTCTACCACCCTCCACTGGCCCATTCTTCATTGACTTTCCCTCTATGGATTATCCCTTCAGAGATCTGAACTAGAGAAGGGACAACAAAAATTGAGTTTTCATTCAAGAAGAATTCCCTCCAGTGCCTCCCTAATCTCCTCTAGACTCCCAATTGATTGCTTCCACATATTTACAACCCTCTCTTCTCAATTCCTTCAGAGAGATAGGTGTTTTCCCCACCCTGGCTATGGGAATTTGTCTAGTTAGGGAAGAGGCTCCTCCTTTGCTGGACGACAGGGTTCAGGAAGATGCTCGTCCATAAAATGACGCTAACCCTAGTGCGGATACAGTACCCGAGGTGCCCTACCGATGCAGTTTCTCATAGGATCCAAAGCGGTTGATCTTCGATCTGAGAAGGGATGTTGTTGACCAACTTTTTCGTCATACCATCCTTTTTCATCGATTGGATTCCTTCTTCGACTCTCTTTCAAGTGAGCCAGTCAAAAGAAGGTTCCTGGCCTACTATTGACCTTATGTATTTTCTCCAGCCTTGCCTTCCGACAATCTGAGTTCTTTCAGTGCTTGACATTTATCATGTCATGTCTTTTTGTTCAAATTAGTCATAGCTACAGTATTAGGCAGGCCCAGGGCCAGATTACAACTTTCACAGTTTTGTTTCTAGCTACTTATGCATATCAATTTAAACACGGATGCTTTCACAAGCTTGAAACCAGTTCTGGTTTCCATCTGTTTGGCAGAACAACTTACAAGCTTTGCTATTTGTACAAGTTTACTGGTGATCTAAGGTAATACAACTTTTATTTACAAAAAAAAAGTTAAACATATGCATAAAAGTCATTTGTTCACTTTATATGCTTATTATTTATAATAAACATGTTTACTTAAAACAAAATCAACTAAGTATTGAGAGTTTGTGGTGGAATCTTAGCAAATGAATCTGCCATAAATGAGTTGGTTGTCATGAAAACTACATTGCTTGTCAGAATCTATACCAAAGATATATTGGTACCATATTTTTTAAGTTAAGCATATGCATAAAAACATTTTGTTGACTTTATATACTTATTTTTTAATACATGTATATATGTAAAAGCATTGAGATATCTAAAAAGTTAAAAGACTTTTGTGTTAATGTTTGTTGCTTATCAAATTTTACAGGTTGATGGAGTGACATTCAATGTAACATCAAGGCTATCTTATCTCTTCTACGAACAATTCTACCTGCAATTCTAACGTGTGGATACCTTGCATTGGTTCATGCTCATCCTTACCTCCAAACACTTTACATTGTTTCACACATATGCTAATGTCCCCATTGAAAACTTCACTTATTTACATTGTTTCACGCATATGCTAACCTCCCCATTGAACACTTCACTTATTTACTAAGTTTTACTCCACATTTAACACATTGAACAAAATTTCATGCTAAATGGTTTCATTGCAAACACTTTGCATTGCTTCCCACATATGCTAATGTCCCCATTGAACATTTGACTTGTTTACTAAGTTTTACTCCACATCGAACACATTACTACTTCACTTATTTTTACAAAGTTTTATGATAAATGTTGTTACTTGTTTCTACTTTATTCTTATCATTGCCTTATTTCCATAAACAATAATACTATTCTTGTTTATTATATGAATTATGTTTTGATAAAGACTATTAATTGCCTATTCATTTAGCTATATTAAGTCACATTGTTTAACATATATTTCCCAACTACCTTGGCAAAGATTGCGTTGTCATACAACTCTTGTTTATTTTGGGTTTTAAGCGTTTATTTGCTTCCCTTATTTACAAAAATTGAGATACAATATTTTATACAATATAAAATATTTTGTAAATTTATAACCAATATAAATATATACAAGAATATAATATATTATATAAAAAAATTATAACAAATATATACAATACAATATATTATACAAAATTAAAATATAATGATAATATGTATTATAAATAATACAATATAAAATATTTTGTAAATTTATAACAAATATAAATATATACAATAATATAATATGTTATATAAAAATTTTATAACAAATATATACCATACAATATGTTATGCAAAATTAAAATATAATGATAATATGTATGGTAAGTAATATGATAATAGGTAGAATAAATAATAATCATTCACAAATTTATATATAAATAATATTATAAAAAAATAACTTAAGTTAATTATTAAAAAAATACAATTTTTTTTTTAATAATATATATATAATTTTAATCTAATCTATTTTTTAAGTTACAAAAACAAGGATTATGAAGATATGGAAAATTTTATTATTTAATCTAAAATTAAAATAAATCAAATTGTATCAACTTAAAAGTAATTTACTTCCTTTGCATAGTTAATTTTTATTTATCTTTAACGATAAAATTTATGGGCTAGTGACCCAAGTCTTTGACCAAATAATTAAGACGGGCATCGACAAGTTTTGGCACCCGTGCAAATAATAAAGAAAGGATGGTCACACAGCTACTATGTGGCATTTTGAAAAGGGAAATTACATTGCTGCCACAATTATTTTGAAGGCGAAATTGACCTGTCTGCAATAAATGTTATATAATTATTTTTGTTTATATTTTTTTTTCAAACGGAAAAAATAGTTCCGTTGTTATTTTATTAGAATTAAGTGAAACTTTCTATTACATATGGATCATAAGAGTAATGATCACTTTTGAATTCAAAATAGGACTGTAGGCAGGTCCTTTTCTATCCCAGATTTCAGCATGTTGTAAAATATCTACAAAATACATATAGTGACGATTACAAAAATATCAAAATTGGTACATTTATAGTATTCCAACTTAGAAAATATAATGTTTATTTGCATAGACAAAAGATCCATCAATAAGTTTTTCATAATAGAACCAACCGGTATTTTCTTTTAAGGCCTTCTTGGAAAGGTTGTCAGCTTCTTTGTTGAACTACCTGTGAACATGCATAAATTTGATAATTTCAAATTGGTCCTTTAGTCTTCTTATCTTGTCCTTCCAGGAATTGAGGTATATCAGATTCAAACTGGATTTTGAATTTATCCAATCAAGAGTGACATTTGAATCTGCAACAACCATCATATTTTTAATGGAAAGTCTTGCAGAGAGTAATAATAAACCCCATAAACCCAGGAGTTTATCTTTCATATTATTTTCATTGCTTCCTGCAAAATAAGCTTTGACTATGTGATCTGTAGTGATTTTTAAGTAGATTCCAATGCCACATACACTATCATTATCTGCTCCATCAAAAAAACCAATTGGAGTATCATAAAAAAAGATTGGGTTTAAAATATATTCCATTTTGTCCTCCTCTTCTTTGTTTGTGTAATCTTTGATTGAAAGGATAATTTTGGTGAAAATCATAGGGTCCTGTCTATTCCAGTTTTCAAATAAAATTGTATTCCTGAATTTTCACATGCCCCATATTACCAAGAAAGGTATATGTCTCAATTTTGGAAATTGTAAAAACCAGAGCTTCAATTTTTCCTCTATGGAGGTACAATTCCATTCACCCTCAATCTTCAGAGATTTCATAACTTCAGACCATATTTTTCATGTTTTGTAACAATCCACAAATAGATGTGTTGTAGATTCTTCGTCTCTTAAATAGAGACTGCAGACAGAGGGACCAATACCTCCTCTTTTTTTTATAATTCCCATCAGAGAGAATGCAATCCTTCAAACACAACCACATAAAGAAAATAATCTTAACTGGTATGTTCACTTTCCATATAGATTTGAACCACCATCTTCTTTCTTCCAATTGATTTAAGAATTTGATTTAAGAATAAAATGGACTGATAAACTAAGTTTGCAGTAACCTCACTTGTCGATCTATTCCATGTCCAAACAATCTTATCATTTGTATTTTTTAAATGAATACCACTACTCTTTAAGATTGTTACAAATTTTTCCCATTCTATTTTCATTCCATCTTATAGTCTAAGTTGATTGGACTCGAACCATTTTTTATTTGATCCAATTTCGTCAATTACAATTGCTTGTGCTATAGAATAAATGCTTAAACTATTTAAGAACTTAATTAGTGACCTTGACAGTTTAAAAGAGGAATTGCAACCAATAAAAGAATCATGTCCTAATATAACTCGATTACCTAAATCAATCTTCCAGGAAAGCCATCTTTTGATGACCGAGAAAAAACACATATAATTCTTCCAAATAATAGAAATTCCCTAGAAATTGTGATAGAAATTGTGAACTTCTCTTCGAAGCCAAGAAATTATATCAACTCTTTGGTTATACAATTGAATTGAGTTCGGTTATTTTAATTTAGAATTTCATAAATCATCTTTATAAACATATCTAATATTATTTGTATAGAGTGCATTTTAAATGGAAATAAGTTTAGTTTTTAACTCCTCTAAGTTACATATATTATATATATTTTTTTTTCTAAGATTTTTTTTTAAAAGTCTTTTATTTTTTTTTAAAGGTTTTGCTATGCAACTCAAGTTAATTAATTTTTGTTTTAACTCTTCAAGTTAATTAATTTTGGTTTTAACTCTTTAAGTTGCATAGATTATAAAAAAAAATTATTGATTTTTCTACACTCTCTCCTCTCCTCATGCTCCATAGATTATAATTTTTTTTTTAAGTCTTTGTTGGTTTTACTATGCAATGCAGGTTAATTAATTTTTACTAAACAATCATCATTTTTTGTCTTCTTAAAGTTTACAACTTTATTAAAATAGAAAGGATTCATGATCATGTTTGAATTAATAATATTTTATAATAACATGGTTTTTTTTATCTTTATTATTTTCATCACTTTATAAAATTTAAATACTTACCTTTTTAATTTTCAATATAAAAAAAAATTATATTACTTTTAATATCATTAACTATTTATCAAAATTATTTTCCTGGTCTACTTATCTTATAAAAAGATAAAATGCTTATCTTATAAGTTTTTCCCTTATATAAAATATGTCATTTTAAAACTTATATAGAAAACATACAACTTCGATTAAATAATCATTTAATACTATACAATTGAGTTTTTTTTAATATTATATTTACGGGTGGTTAAATAATGATTGCACCCTGGAATATGTACACGCGACTAATTAGATCATGGAGTATAAGATCCTTTGTTATTCCACCTACCCCATTAATTTTTATAAAGTATATTTGACCCACGTGCACTCACCTTGAATTATTTTCATTTTTTAAAATACATCTTTTTATATATAGCTTTCATACTTGTTTTCCTTGTGCTTAAATGAAATGAAATAATAAATTGGAGTGACGAAGGTGGGGTCACTCTTAACTATTTCGTCCGCTTACACGACATTCTTGTCTTCATTAGGTACCGTCATATGTTTCATAATAAAATAGTATATTGATGTAAATCACCTATCATATTATTTTAATTAAAAAAAATAGTATATTGATGTAAATCACCTCACATTATTTTGAAAATATTGGGTCGGGGCTGAATCTTGACATTTTAATAAGCAGTCACCTTAAGATATTAAAATAAAATAATAAAGAAAAAAGGAATTGTATATTGATGTAAATCAGCTATCACGGATTTTGAAAATATTGGGTCGGTGCTAAATCTTGACATTTTAGTAAGTAGTCACCTCATAATAGAACATGATATAATTATATTTCGTGCTATAATAGAAAAAATAATAGCAAATCTAATGAGGTTAATACCATTACATCTTATTTTGATCATTATTTATTTTTCTATATACACATAGAATGCATAGCTATTTATTATTATATTTTATTAATTTGTGTTTGAGAGATTATAATTATGAATTGTTTTTTGTTTGGTTGAAAACATATTAGTTGGTAGTTTGATTTTAAATTTTTTGTATTTCTTGTTAATTGGGTTTAGTTTGGATGTTTGTGAGGAATGATTGTTATCCTCCCCACTAGTGTTCAATTGTCATAAATAACATGTTTAGCTCAAAATGAGTATGTTGTAATGGCTTCGAGCCTATATGTATTGGAAAGTTGTCTTTGATTCAATTGAATAGCAAGACAACTCCTTTTATAGGAGAAAAGGGCAATTGAGTATATCTTGAATGGTTATGAGGAATGATTGTTATCATCCCCACTTGGATTCAATTCCCTTAAAAATAACATGAATAAATGCATTATTGTAATGGCTTCGAGCCTATATAAAATAAAAAGTGAAATTTACTTGGCAATTTGAGTATGACTTATCCTTTGTACATTGTGTTAAATTATCAAGTAAAGACATTTGAACCTAAATTATACCCTACCATATATTAAGAACACTCCTTGATAATTGCGTGAAAATTTACTTATTTTCCAAGTGAAGAAATTTGTTATGCTTAATCTAAGGTTTTTGCTGGTAAAAAAACTAATAATATATAAATAAAATTGGTCAGATTGTAAAAAAACTAATAATATATAAATAAAAATTGGTCAAATTGTTAGTTATTTTAATGTTACATAAATTCTTGTGACTTATTAGTCCCTGTCGTAGGCATAGAGGGAGTATAGCGATCGATAAATAGTTGACTTGGCATTAGCTTGTGCATTGACCAGAAATATTTGCCTATTGTCTATTGTTGGAACAAGGGAAGTGAAAACATCGATTTTTATATAATAAAAAGTATCATATTTGTCAAGATCTGATTGGACAAAGGATTGGAGGTCTTATTTCCACCTTCGCTATTCCCAATGTAAAATATGTTTGCATTTCCAAAGTATTTGGTAGTATATGGTCTTTTTTTATAAATTTTGTTATGCATTCGTCGAAGGTGGATTAATGCTACCATTAATTCAAATGTTTGGTTTAACATTTTATGCTAGGTAAATTTATGGCAATGTTTGATATGGTGGCATATCCAAAGTTTGGCTTTGCAATACATTCTCTGGTGTYCRAACTATTGTTACAAAAAATATATGAATTTATTTGGGATAYGTCRGAGACCTGCCACATTGAATTTTTTTCTTAAATGTTTACAGTGCATTTCTGATAGACTTAAATGTTTACCTAACAGGCTTGGTAGTGTTGAATGGTTACTTAACAGGCTTGTTACAAGAAATTTTCTTCCGTTTTTAAAATTTATATGCTCCAGTGGCATTGTTGGTTCATTGGTCCATGCTTGCTTTTTTCATGGCACTGATTTCTTATTTGCATATTCTCGTTGTTCTTGCTTGCTTATTCGTGTTGTTGAAGTTTTCACATTTGTGTTTATGTAGTCGCAATTTGAAGAGCCTCGTTCCTGGGGGGTGGTTGTTGCTTGTTCCTTTCTTCGTTGTATGTTGTTTATTTTTGTTTGATTTGACTTTGCAAGGTTTCGGTCCTATGCCTGCAGTTGGGCCTTTTGGTGCTTCTTGGCTGGGTTCTTATTTGGTGCTTTTTCTTGTTTGCCCAGGGTTTGTAATGTTGGGATGTTGCATCTGTGGTTGGATCTCTGGTTACATTTTTTTGCACTTTGATTTGCATACAATACGATTAAGATAAAATAACAGACTAAAGAATTGTAGGCGATGTAAATTGCATCTGTTACGCGTTGAAACAGAGTTTGTCGGCCTCAAAATATATTTCATAGTTGTCGATGCAGTTTCCTTGGATTTTGTGTTACTATGGTTTCAGAGTTACGAGAGTGCCTTTTGCTGTGTGGGAGATATAGTTGTTCTCTGCCTTTTACTTTCCTATTGTAAACTGCATTTGACTCTAGTTTGTCGTGTTTCTGTGGTCATTCCGAGCGACCGCCATTTGGTTGCGTACTTAGCCAGTTTTATGGACGCATCTTCACAAATAGGTTCTATCGAACTATGATAGGTTGTGTTCGGTGTATACATTAGCTTTGTCGAATTAGTTTTCTTTAAAAGAAGGCCTCTTGGACAGAAGAGAATGCAATTTATGAAATTATAGGTTTCCTAGACAGCATAGGTTAATGATCGCGACTTCTAGGGGTGGCGGGCTGAAAATTGGGCTTATTAAGATAAAATAATAGAGTAAAGAATTGAAAACGATGTCAATTGCATCTGTTACGCTTTGAAATAGAGTTTGTCGAGATCAAAATATATTTCATAGTTGTCAATGCTTTTTCCATGGATTCTGTGTTACTACGGTTTCATAGTTATGAAATTGCCTTTTGATGTGTGGGAGATATCTGGTGTTCTATCCCTTTTATTTTCCTATTGTAAACTGTGTTTGACTCTAGTTTCTCGCGCTTTTGTGGTCATTCCAAGCGATTGTAGTTCAATTGCATACTATGACAGGTCGTGTGTGGTGTATACATTAGCTTTCCTGAATTATTTTTCTTTAAAAAAAAGCCTCCTAGACATAAGAGAATGCAATTTATGAAGTTATAGGTTTTCTGAATAGCAAGGTTAATGATCACGGGTTCTCGGGCTTCTGTTCTTCCGTGCCCTGCAAATATCACGGAGAGTTCCGCGATCATTCCGATCGACCGTCGTTCAGTTTCATACTTAGTCAGTTTCATGGACTCGTCTTGGTGGATAGGTGGTATCGAACTATGGTGTATACATTAGCATTTCCGAATCAATTTTCTT
This sequence comes from Picea glauca, assembly GCA_000966675.3. Lineage (NCBI taxonomy): Eukaryota > Viridiplantae > Streptophyta > Pinopsida > Pinales > Pinaceae > Picea > Picea glauca. The sequence goes on along the minus strand of JZKD02S1674306.1, from coordinate 47,399 downwards.
TAAAGGAAGGGCTCCTGGACAGAAGACATTGAAATTTATCAAATTATAGGTTTCCTGGACAGCATAAATTAAACATACAAAATATTTAATTTTGTAAAGTAGATATATAAAGCATGCATGGAGCCCTCATCCCATACTTAGCCAGTTTTTGCATCGCGGGTTCTCGGGGTGGGCAGCTGCAAATTGAGAATCGAAAAGTTCCCCGATATACAAATTGACCATCGGACTTGCGGACTATTTGAATTTGAAGGCCGTCATGTCCAAAAAAATTAGCATTGTCAAAATAGTTTACTTTACATATGTCGTTTTACATACCCTGGTGGACAAGAAAAAAAAAAAAAAAAATAGTAAGCATTTTTTGGATCGTGGGTTCTCGGGGTGGCGGGCTCTAACTTCGGCCACTGTTATTCCATGTCTTACAAATAGCACTGATAGTTCCGCGATATACAAATAGACAATCAGACTTGTGGACTATTTGAATTTCAAGGTCTCATGTGAAAAAAAAAATAACATTCTCGAATTACTTTTCTTTACGTACGTTCTACATACGCTCGTCGACAAAAACTAAAAAATAGTAGTAATGTTTGTTACATAGGGATCCATCCCCCCTACATTCAACGCTTCCCAATACACATTAAATATGCTTTCAAAAGTCATAATCGACCAGACAGGTTCGGAAAGATGGGCTTTAATAACTGGAAAGCTCGATGACATTTCCCATTAAAATAAATAAACACGCTAATATTCAACCCTTGTTTTTTATTTTGAACATGCAGGGAAAGCTGAAGACTCAAACACAACGTAGTTCCGCGGTTATTAGATACTCAATTCACATTCTCGTTATGGCTTCTGCCAATGAGTTGTCCATCATATATGACCTTCCTTCTAGGTTGTCAGATGTTTTTTCCCCTTTACTCAAATAATAAAAATGTCATTGAATTTGAAGAACATTGAGTACTAAAGGGCCTTTTTGCTTGCATTTTGAATTTGCAATTTTTTTTCTTCTTCTACAGTTTTAGTTTTCTTAAAAGCTTCAGCATAGTTCACGAACGTGTCGCACACAGAGGGCTTGACGTCATGTCCCTCTTTAATATTGTGCATTTCGAAATGATGGGCTTTAATAACTGAAAAGCTCGAGGACATTTCCCATTAAAATTAATAGACAGGAAAATATTATCGGATCTGGTAATTTCTTTTTGCCTACATTTTGAATTTGCGAAAATAATGGTTTTTTTTTTTTTGTAGTTTTAGTTTTCTTAAAAGCTTCAGCATAGTTCATGAACGTGTCACCCACAGAGGCCTTCACGTCATGTCCCTCTTTAATATTGTGCATTTCAAAATGATAGGCTTTAATAACTGGAAAGCTTGAGGACATCTGCCATTAAAATGAATAGACAACCGAATATTATGGGATCTGGTAATTTCTTTTTACGTGCATTTTGAATTTGTGAAAATACTTTTTATTTTTATTTTTTTGCATGTGCAATTTTTGTTTTTAACTCCTCTTAATTACATATATTACAAATTCTTTTTTTCTAAGGATTTTTTTTAAGAGTTTTTTTTAGGTTTTGCTATGCAACTCGAGTTAATTAGTTTTTGTTTTAACTTCTTTAATTAATGATTTTTTGTGCTCTCTCTTCATGTTGCATAGATTATATTTTTTTTGTTTCTAAGGTTTTTGTTGGTTTTACTATGCAATGCAGTTTCATTAATTTTTACTAAACACTCATCATTTTTTTTTATTCTTAAAATTTACAACTTTATTAAAATAAAAAGGATTTATGATCATGTTTGAATTAATGATATTATTATAAAATTTATTAAAATAATAAGGATTCATTTTTTTTTTTTATTCTTAAACTTTACAACTTTATTGAATTAATGATATTATTATAAACTTTATTAAAATAACAAGGATTCATTTTTTTTTTATTCTTAAAATTTACAACTTTATTAAAATAAAAAGGATTTATGATCAATTTGAATTAATGATATTATTATAAACTTTATTAAAATAAAAAGGATTCATGATCATGTTTGAATTAATGATATTTTATAATAACATGGTTTTTTTATCTTTACTATTTTCATCACTTTATAAAATTTAAATACTTACCTTTTTAATTTTCAATATAAAAAAAATTATATCGCCCTTTTAATATCATTAACTATTTATCAAAATTATTTTCCTTGTCTACTTATCTTATAAAAAGATAAAATGCTTATCTTATGAGTTTTTCCCTTATATAAAATATATCATTTTAAAACTTATATAGAAAACATACAACTTCGATTAAATAATCATTTAATACTATACTATTGAGTTTTTTTTAATATTATATTTACGAGTGGTTAAATAATGATTGCACCATGGAATATGTACACGCGACTAATTAGGTCATGGAGTATAAGATCCTTTGTTATTACACCTACACCATTAATTTTTATAAAGTATATTTGACCCACGTGCACTCACCTTGAAATATTTTTATTTTTTAAAATACATCTTTATATATAACCTTCATACATGTTTTCCTTGTGCTTAAATGAAATGAAGATAATAACTTGGAGTGACGAAGATGGGAGGTCACTCTTAACTATTTCATCCTCTTACACGACATTCTTGTCTTCACTCGGCACCGTCATCTGTTTCATAATAAAATAATAAAGAAAAAAGGAATTGTATATTGTGTAAATCACCTATCACGTTATTTTGAAAATATTGGGTTGGGGGCCAAATCTTGACATTTTAATAAGTAGTCACTTTACTATATTAAAATAAAATAATAAATAAAAAGGATTGTATATTGATGTAAATCACCTATCACAGATTTTGAAAATATTGGGTCGGTGTTAAATATTGAAATTATAATAAATAGTCACTTTACGATAGATAAGTGGAAAATAATAAGTCTCGTGAGACATCTTAGACGATAATTGTACCTTTCTCCAAGAGATGGGAGGAGGTCTTGTGGTCGAACCCTGCTGAGTCTCCGGGATGGATTATGTAATGTTGCTCTATAAACACTTTATATACTGATGAATATAAATGAGAAACTTTCCCGTGGAAAAAAAAAGTGGAAAATAATAAGATTAATCATTTTTAGTAAGTAGTCACCTCATAATAGAACACGATATAATTAGATTTCGTGCTATAATAGAAAAAATAATAGCAAATCTAATCAGGTTAATACCATTACATCTTATTTTGAGTATTATTTAGTTTTTTTTTTATATAAACATAGAATATATAGCTATTTATTATTATATTTTATTAATATGTGTAGGAGAGAATATAATTATGAATTGTTTTTCGTTTGGTTGAATATATATTAGTTGGTAGTTTGATTTTAATTTTTTTCTATTTTTTGTTAATTGGGTTTAGTTTGGATGTTTGTGAGAAATGATTGTTATTCTCTTCATTTGGGTTCAATTCCCATTAATGATAGGGTTAGCTCATAATGTGTATGTTGTAATGGCTTAGAGTCTATATGTATTGGAAAGTTTTCTTTGATTCAATTGAATAGCAAAGCAACTACTTTTCCATAGAAAAAATCAATTGAATATAGCTTGGATGGTTGTAAGGAATGATTATTATCCTCCCCACCGAAATTTAATTTCCTTAAAAATAACATAAATAAATATATTAGTGTAATGACTTCAAACCTCTATATAATAAAAAGTGAAATTTACTTGATAAATTTGAATATTAATTATCATTTATAGATATATTAAATTATCAAGTAAAGACATTTGAACCTAAATTATACCCTACCATATAACATTTTATTAGAAGGGTTTAATTTAACAATAGTAATCTGTGTATTAAGATAAAGAAACTTATGTCAATGAAAAATGATGTGACGTAGCAATCCATGGGAACATGCATCAAGGATCGGATTTTCTAAGGAAACAACAAAATTAATTGACAATGGGTTAAAGGTGGAAGATAAGGTAAGGGATTTTATTGAAGAAGAAAACTTAGTAAACAAATCTTGGGTCCACATATCTTGAATGGAAACAACGAGACATGCATTCTCATAGTATAAACACTTTATGACATTAAAGTGACATGAAAGTTTTCCTTTCTTGCATAGGTCCATGCACTACTCATATGTGCAGTGCATTTGTCACTGCACGAAACACCCAAAATTTATGATAAGACTACTAGAAGTAGATTTCAATTATAATAGAGTTGGTGAGCATATTCCAAACTCGGATATTCATAGTGTGTTTCATTTTTAATTAGCAAGCACATCTTACAAACTATTGCCTTCCATTTATCCAAGTTATGAAATGCAATTACCCACATGTGAATGTTGTAGATTGTTGGGTTTACTCTATTAAAAAACCACGGGGGTGGATATCCTATGAGTGACTTGGATGTGTACAAAAAGATACCATGGTCCTAAGAGAAAGGGTTACAAAATATGTAATAGTTGAACTTGCAATATAGGCTTATGGGTTACAAAAGAAACCATGGAGAACAAGTTAATTAGCTTTTTCGATTGTATGGTTGTTGCTTCTTTCATGGGGTTCACTATAGATGATTAAAACCCAAGTTCTTACAAAATGATCAAATTTTATAGTTAATGAAGAGCAACTTGAAGGATCCTCATAAGTCCTTTAAAAGTTGGGAAGACTTCATTGATGCTCATTGCAATTAGGATGGAAATGATTGCAACAATTCTACATTGTAATTTAAATAATATTTGAAGTAAAATTTCTAAATGGCATTTTTTTCTTTGTCAAACTTTGTTACAACACATCAGTGAATCTATGAAGTTGGGTAACACTTTTTGGTATGAAAGAGTATGAAATAGTAGTTTTTTCAACCGTTGATTGAGCTAATTTAAAGTGCTCAACCAAGGTATTGACAACTCAATCAAAAGATTAAACAAATCCTCAATCGAAGGTTCTTGGCAGACATAACAAACCCTTGATCAAGGTTCTTGTACAAGTTAAGAAAACCCTTGATTGAGCTATAGAGATCAATCAAGAGTTTAGACCTCGATTGAACTATAGAACTGATCGAGCTATATAGCTTGATAGAGGTTCATTTTTTTTATAAAACAACCAAAAATGGGTCATGCGGCCCTTATTTCTATTTACAATAGCGATGCACAAGAACCTCAATTCATCTATTTTTCTTAATCTGCAAATACCTCGATCAAGGGTTTAATTGATCTCCGATTAAGGTATTTTGAATATCCTTGTTAGGCACATAATCAAGCTTTATAATAACCCTTGATCGAGCTAAATTGCTTGATCGATGGCTTAAATCTAAAATCAAGCCCCCTAATTGTTGTAAGATTTTCTATAGGTGACCAAGTTAATGTCATTGTTAGTGAATCTTCAATCCAATGGTGTATCATTTTCACACTTTCGATTTCATATTATATTTTTAATTTATTTTCTTTTAAAAATTTAACTTAAATGTTTTTTCCACATTTCCAAAGGCACTCCTAAAAAATCAATAGCTTAAAAACTACACAACCATTTTTTTTTTGAATGTGGTGATTCGAGATCTTTTCATCGATATGACTTATTAAAGAATTGTATTTAATGAGCATAAATTAAAGTGCACCACAAAGAAGGAAATCTCAATAAGAAGGCGACATAAGCATCAATCTGAACGCAAAACTTGTAACGGAGTTCGCCCCTGGTGGACTACATCTTTGGGTCCTGCTCTCAAATGGGTAGGCCTTTTTATTAATTCAACAATTGTTTTTGGCAAATTACATAAGTATACCTCATTCTGGAACTAAGCTGTAGAAGATTTTCTCAGATCAGAAAACAAACAACACCATTGAATTCGTGGCATTGAATTACCCAAAAATGATTGTCTCCATGCCTCAATCCGACTCTGGCACTCCCAGGCCCATTAGGAAACTTGTCTCGGTTTTCATGCCTGCAACCTGCAATTAATTCATTAAAGTCTGCATTGATATCTGTACTCGACCGTACCATCGCCCACCCCCCATCAACACTAGTAAAAACGCGAGCTTAAATAATTTTCTTGTGGCAAAAGTACCAACGTAGACCAGTAGTTCAGTTGGTAACTTTGGCAAATCTTAAAATTTGGGATCCGGGAGGTTCGGGGTTCAAATCCCTGCCCAACCTATTTTGATATATGGTTGCAATTAAAATTTATTATGGCCAGGGTCCCGCTGTACCGGCAACCAAAATCGGCACCGACCGGTCATACCCGTCGTCGATGGTTCTTATATATATATACAACCGTTGTAATGGTCGTCGGATCCGATGTCGTCTAGTCTGATGGCCATAATTATTTTTTCCGCTATCAGTTTCCTAACTATCATTGGGAAAACCGTGGGTGCCACATGGCGCATCTTGGTTGGCCCACATGTCACCCTCTGATTGGCTTGTCTGACCCAGTTAGTTGTCAGGTGGCACTGACTTCATCTGCCCCGTCGTTCGTCATACTAGTCCACATGTCATGTCTGGAGGCTGCCAAGTGTCATCCCATTATTAGGCCACGTGACAACCCCTGGATGGTGCCACGTGGCAGAATTTTATCGATCCAATTGGCGCCTGAAAATGCAAAATATGCCGGACATGTAGCATCTTGTGGGACTACCACGTGGCATGGTGACATCATTAGTACGTCATGTTGACGTCATCTTGACGTCATCTTGTCCAATATGGATGTTGATGTGTCTTGGTTGACTTTGACCTAGTTGACCAAACTTTGATTGGCCATAACTTCTTCATCCAAACTCTATTTGACGAACCATTTATGTCGTTGGAAAGATTGTGATGCGCTCTTCGTAACCAATTTTGTTGAGCTTCGAAGACTTTGAATTTTTTTCCCTTTCTTTATCTGTTGAGGCCATTCTGAACTTCCTGAGGTACTTTTGAGAACTCAGAGTCATCCCTAGGCCTCTCTGGATCCTTTTCAGATCATTCCTTCCCATTGAGAGCTTTTGGACCACCAAAATCCTTTATCAATCAACAGGTAAGTGAGGGAACAGTTCCCTCACCTTGTCTTTCTCAATCCACTTTTCCTTGTTTGGATGTGTGCCCTTTAAGTCCACTCAAAGATAATCAACATCACCCCTACGTGAATTCCTCGTCCTTCTGTCCAGGATGATATCTTCCTTCAATTCGTCCAAATACTCAGGAGCAATCTCATCAATTGACTGTATTGAAACTTCCTCACCCTGATCCATGATCATGGGAGGCTTAAAAAGTTTCAAGTTTTCCATGTTTACAATTGAGTAAATCTGCATATAAGGTGGAATATCTAGACGAAAAGGATTGGTACCACTTTTCTCCAAAATAGTGAAGGGTCTGTATCAGATAGGCTTGAGTTTCTTGCCTTCACCCTTCAACCGCTCCTTGTTGATGTGAAGCCATACTTGGTCTCCAACCTGGAACTGGTGATCAACCTTGTGCTTGTCATGTCGAGCCTTATATTGTGCTCCACTTTTCTCGAACTGCTCCCTAGTTGCTTGATGCACGTGTTGTATTCTTTGAATGAACTTGTGGGCCCTGCCTTCATTTCTTTCTTTGTTTGAATCGACATCTTTCCCATACATAAATCCAAAAAGACCTTAAAAAAATATCCAAAACATATCTCAAACGACAAACACTGAGTAGAGAAATGTAAGACTCGATTGTAAGCATGTTGAATATAAGATATTTAGTCATCCCACAACTTGGAATGCTTACTGCAAAAGCAAATGTACCACTTTTAATATCATTAATTATTTATCAAAATTATTTTCCTTGTCTACTTACCTTATAAAATGATAAAATGCTTAACTTATGAGTTTTCCTATATAAAATATATCATTTTAACACTTATACAAAACATACAACTTCGATTAAATAATCACTTAATACTATACTATTGAGTTTTTTTTAATATTAAAAATTTACGAGTGGTTAAATAATGATTGCACCATGGAATATGTAGACACAACTAATTAGGTTAGGTTGTATAAGATCCTTTGTTATTCCACCTACACCATTAATTTATAAAGTATATTTGACCCACGTGCACTCACCTTGAATTATTTTTATTTTTTAAAATACATCTTTTTATATAGTTTTCATACATGTTTTTCTTATGTTTGTTGGAATAATGTTTACAATAGATTGGTTTGGATTTGGTTTAAATCTGTTGAAGATTTGTAGGAGGTTATTGAGAGATTCTCTCAACAACTATCTCCATGTTTGGAGTTAGTTGGATCTCATTCCAACTATATATACGTGTTGTATCTTGACGTGTTAAGGTAATAACAAATATTATTTTGTGTGATATTCATGTGCTATGACTGTTCTCACTAATTCTATTTTGGTATTAGAGTTTGGCTGGGGTTAATTCTTCACGGGAGTGCCTAGGAAGATGTGATAGTCATTGGAGATGATTCTCTATACATATGTGTGGGAGTGTGTTTTGAAGAGTGCAGTTGTTTATGTGTAAATTAATTTTTATGTGTGCAAATTAAATTATTTTTTGAGTGAGCCGCCTTACTCCCGTAGAGAAAACTCTTTTCCACGAAGAAAAAGAAAGGGCACGTGACGAGATATTTAAGAGGCAGACCGGTGCAGTAGATCAATAATTAGTGCAATTACGATGAAAGTTTTGTTGGTTTGTGCACCCAAAGTGGAATCTGAAGGGCAAGCCTTTCACAGACCGGTATCTTCAATTCATCAGGAAGGACATTACAGTCATTCATCAGGACGCCAATGGCAAGAGATCACTCATGGCATCATTGTGATCTGTTATTGGTCTTACACAACTATTTCTTCTCACCAAAAGAAGAGCGATATGGCCATTGATTTCAGGGTCTTCTTCAACCTGGCTGGAGTCAAGGATTCCATATTCCTATTTACGTTTTACCATATTGAAGGATTATGAATGCGTCAAAATCTAAAAGGGCGGTTATATTAATCAATTACTTATATTAATTGATTTGTATGAATTTTGTTTGTAAAATTTTATTTTGTAGAACCAATCAATGAACATAGTATCATAATCTAAAGTAGTGGTTCTTGACGTACTTCGGTGCCATAGGAACACTTCACTGCGTTGGTTATGCATATTTTGTTATATGGTGGTGGATATTGTTGTGCTTCGGGCTTCAAGAACAACAGTGACAGGTTATCCATGTATATATTATTGTATGTGTGTTTAAAAAAGGTCAGTTGTAAGATTGACTACTGAAAATACCCAGTAATCATATCACTGTCCTATATAACTGTCGAAATTTGCTCTTCGGGGGAATTCCACAGATGGTAGTGTATCCATAGGATAATTTAGTATCAAGATTGTCCTTCGGGAGGTTAGGAAGCGTCAATTCTACAAATTCGTCCATGATGGTCAGAAGTAGTGTTATCTTAAATAAGTTGAAAGGAAAGCTCAAAGTTGTGGAGAAGAAAGAGTGTATACCAGAAGATTTCAGAGTGGATAGGAGTGCTGGTGAAGAATAGTTAGATAGAAAAAGAAAATGATTAATATTGTAATTTGTTATTGAGTATTGTAAGTTTTTATAATGTAAGTATTATGGGAGGGTGTTGGAATAATGCTTACAATAAATTGGTTTAGATTTGATTTGAATCTGTTGAAGATTTGTAGAAAGTTGTTGAAAGATTCTTTCAACAACTATCTCCATATTTGGAGTTAATTGCATCTTATTCCAACTATATATACATGTTGTATCTTGATGTGTTAAGGTAATAAAAAATATTATTTTGTGTAATATTCATGTGCTGGGGTTATTCTCACTAATGCTATTGTGCTTAAATGAAATGAAGATAATAACTTGGGAGTGACGAAGATGGGGTCACTCTTAACTATTTCATCCTCTTACACGAGATTCTTGTCTTCACTACGTACCATCATCTCTTTCATATTAAAATAATAAAGAAAAAAGGAATTGTATATTGATGTAAATCACCTATCACGTTATTTTGAAAATACTGGGTAAAGGAATTATATATTGATGTAAATCACCTATCACGTTATTTTGAAAATATTGGGTTGGCTAAATCTTGACATTTTAATAAGTAGTCACTTTAGTATATTAAAATAAAATAATAAAGAAAAAAGTATTGACATTTTAATAAGTAGTCACTTTAGTATATTAAAATAAAATAATAAAGAAAAAAGTATTGTATATTGATGTAAGTGACCTATTATGTTATTTTGAAAATATTGGGTTTGGGTTAAATCTTGACATTTTAATAAGTAGTCATTTTACGATATTAAAACAAGGGTTGTATGGTAGTTTAGTTCTTGTCAAGTAGATTTGGAAATGAAGATGATTGCTGACACTCTATAATTATTGATGATGATGACTATTGTGAATCGTGAACAATATGTTAATTAGGAGCTAGTTTCATAGTCTTAAAAGAAATCAATTTGTAAATATTTTAAATGAAAAAAATTAACACTAATAACTATATCGTCAAAATGATTGGGATTTAAAGAATTCGACCTAGACTCACAAGGAATGGAGGAAGAGGTGTTTCTCCATGACACTTAGTTTATAGATTTATCATATGTCGTATTGACCAGGATCTCTAACCACATTTTTACTTTAATGTGGATGTTGTATAGTTTTGGGATTAACTTGAATTTCCTTCCAATTAAGTTATAAGCTAGTAGCCAAATGCAAATTGCATTTTAAAAATATTCAAATTTTCCTTTTGAAAACAAACATTTCAAATTTAATAATATATATTTTTATATAATATATTTTATATTACATAATAAATATAATCTAAATAATATATTTTAGATAATAAATATAATATAAATATAATAATAAATAATATATTAGATAATAAATATAATAATGCATAATAATAAATACATAGTACAACTTTTTATATTTAGATGTGGTGATTAGTGAAATTCATTAATTATGTAATTAATTCTACATATTGAAAGATGTGAAGGGAGCAATAACACTTTAATTTTATCAACCAATTAAAAATGAGAAACACAAATATTTTTATTATATTAAAAAATATATATTTGTTTTCCTATGTTAAACATTACATTGCGTACACAAATATATGGTAAAAGGCAAATTATTGTCACATCAAAAGCAAACTCATTGCTATAGTCCCTTGGCGACTACTAAAATAATAAAGGAAAAATGAATTATATATTGATGTAAATCACCTATCACGTTATTTTGAAAATATTAGGTCGGTGCTAAATCTTGACATTTTAATAAGTAGTTACTTTGCTAGAAAAAAAATAAGATTAATCTTGACATGTTTAGTAAGTAGTCACCTCATAATAGAACATGATATAATTAGATTTCGTTAATCATCATCATCATTTTATTTTCAACATTATTCAATTTTTATATAAACATAAAATGTATAGCTATTTATTATTAATCTTTACTAAAGAAGGAAATATAACGATTTATTTATCCTCAAAATTAACTAAGTTCTAGTAAAAAAAATTCAACCAAGTTTTATAAAACTTTTTGTTTTTTTATTAAAGTGAATATTTTAAAATCTAAAAATCTTTTAGAGATTTTTTAAAATTAGATATCTATTTTGTGATTAGTTGTAGAGTTAGATTTTACTAAATACCCAGCTTGGAGGTGGCATTTCTTTAAAAATAAAAATAAAAAAAATTCTAAAAAACTTAAAATTGACACGTATCAATTAGATTAAAAAAATTATTTTATTTTATATAGTTAATTTGTTTTTTAATTGGACACTTATTCTTGTGGATGAAGAGAATTAAATGTGAGGATCACTTACATGCCTCGATTTTTCCACCATTGTGAGGGTGTTGCTCTATTTTGGACAAGATACATAGTTGTGCCCCCTCTCTTTTCAATAAATGCAAAGAGGAAACTCCAGTCAGATTCAAGAAATATATGCTCTTTAAGAGAGCAAACACGCATAGGAACGAACACCACCCCTGGTACAACCATTCTATTTTTTAACAAATTTATTGATGCCGCATAGGATTCTCGGAGGACACCACTTGTATTCCCCATAAAGTTTACAAGTTTGGCAATGGTTTTCATTAATTGAGACCAAACTACCTAGTGACTTGTCACAGTCCGCCATCATGTAGCCCACTTGCATTATGCACTATGTCATTATGTCCTTGTACCCTTAACAAGTGCATTGTTGCTCACTAATTACTTCACAAATTTTCCTTGAAATCATCACTCCCTTCTCTAATCACTCGATAAAAGATTCTTCATATTGGTTCGATTTTCATTTGAGCCAGCATTGTTTAATTCCATTTCATGAACACATTCATCAATGGTTGCAAGAGTGGATACCACGAGTAGTGTACAAACATTTCGCATATATGGTAATATCTCACCTTCAATATGACTCTTTAGGAATATATGGTAATCTCTCACCTTTAATGTGACTCTTTAGTAATATTTTCAGAGATTTACTAGGATAATAGGGGTTAATATTTTCAGAGATTTACTAGGATAATAGGGGCTAATGACAGGTTTTCCTGTTTATTTTTTTCATCTATCTTGTTTTTTTCCCTTTAAATTTAGTTTAAAGGTTATCTGTAATCACCAGCAGGAGATTTGTAGTTGGAAGTAATCTTATGCACCAAGACTATCGAGCTTGGTGTAATTCTTGGCATGCTATGCCTAAATACCATTAGTGAAAATATTAATTTGTATCACACAAGGGTATTTGCAGTTTGGAAGAGAACCCTTCATCTCGCACGTACGCTATGGTGAATTAGAGTTATGAGACCTTCATGTCCAACCTTCCAGCAGTAAGATTTATTGTAATTGTTGGCCTAGTTTTTTCCTTGATTAATTGGCTTAGTTTTTTTTTCTTAATTTCAAAACTTTGTTCAATGCCCAACTCATATAGTTAAGGCATTTCCTTTACTGAGTTGGTTCATAAAATCCATAAGCATAGACAACATTTTCATGCTTGTTAAGGTTTGAAACTTCTGTGAAATAACTTTGACTTATTACATAGAGTGATTGTTCTTATTATACCTTCCACCAGGCATGGTATATAGCGTTCGATTCACCATTCACTACTTATTAATTTGTTCTTTGACCAAAATAAATTTGCATCTTACCTATAGTTTTCTATAGTTTCATATTAAGCATTCAATGTTCTTATTTTTCTTAAATATTTAAACCTATTTATTTAGCTTCCCATTTGTTGATCAAATTGAAGTCTTATTGCCCAAGTGACAACTACATTCTTGAGATTAAGAAAGTTTTAATGACATTTGTTTCGAATATTTATTTACCATGGCATTTGGCCACCGACGCTGACACTCTGCTTGAATGCCCGTCATATCCGACGTTGACAGTTTGCTTCAATTCCTGTCCTGTCGATGTAGTGGATGCATGTCCCCGTGGTGATATGCATGACTTAAGGTTTTGAAAATGCTACACCTCCGTCATCAGGCCTTACAACAAAAGGATCATCAATGCCTGGTAAGAGATCTATGTGTGCCTTGTTGCTAAAAGAATTGAATTCCACAACAACTGCCATGCTTAGGGCGATCAAACCCAGTGATTCCAAGAACAAACAAAATGTAGACAAGTTGTCTCCATACGATTCATTGTCGACACGGGAATGGAAATTAATCAACAAATCTACAATATTAATATCGCTTGGGATGATTCTGCATGCTCTGCAATCTTCATCAATGTAGAGAAATTGCTTTGCAGATAAACACTTACGTTCTTGGTTGGAACACAATCTTTGTCACTAGCCTGCCATAGATACACGAGTCTTTATTTCTGAGTGCGCGCCAAGCTTGTACAGTGACTATTGGATGAATCAATACACCATTCTTTCCTTTGTTTTTCCTGCAACCACTTGTATTTGATCACCTATTGTTGGCTAGTACTTTATCTACTCTGATCTTACCTTACTATCGTAAGTTGACCCAGGTTCAGATTTAACAAGCTTCCAACAAAATCCCTCTAAAACTATCTCCCCCCATGGTAAACCAGAAGCCAACGCAATACATAGGGTGCACTGCACAGTCTCATCTAAAATAGTTCTATGGGAGGATGCAATACTCATACACTTGCAGCCTGGGAATAAGTGGGGCTCTGTGGTTGTACCTCGTGATCTTCATTTATTTAGTCTAACATCTTAATTAATCAATCACTCTTACTCATGCATGTGAAATATTAGATCTAACTAGTTCCTTCATTCATTTATCTAGCATTTAATCATTAACAACAATGGAGATGCATAACATTCAGTCACATAACATATGTTCTACCGTGGTTCATCCCCTCCTGGGCTACATCCACAAAATATTTGGCTCTTAAGCTCTTTTATTATGTCTTAGCAATATATCGGGTCACGCACGGTTACAGTCTTGGATCTTACAATCTCCACAGGCTTCCCGATCCCCGTGAGGCTGACTAGATCGCACCAGGCTCCGCAGCCTGGGATTTAACCCTCGGGATCAAGTTGCTTGACTCTTTTCTAGCTCACCAACGTACAAAATGTTTCAGTTCTTACAAGCCTTACAACTTCCAAACTCTCTCGGCCTATAGCCTTTCTCTCCTTCTCTGTGACCCCCCTAGACCTCCTAGGTACTACTTATACATATTCTTGGCTTATCAACCATTACAATCTCTTGCAAAAAACCTAACCCTAATGTAGTTAGGTTTCCCTTTCATGTGCACCTTGCATGCTTCCCTCGCACGTGTTGCTTTCCCTTCCAACTGTCTTTTTCCCACTTTCTGCTTTTCTCTCCAAAAATAGCCTTTTCCCCAAGATGGGCCTACGCCCAACAGGACCCCAACACTGACATGTGGGTCATCCCGAGCCACCTAGGCTGTGCGCGCTTCTTTAACAGTTCCTGCTAGAGTGTGATGTCTGCAAGTTCCCTTCCTTGTATTTGAGCCTACACGACCTTTTCTGCGAGCGCATATAACACTTGCATTGTGATCTCCTCCTGGATCATTTTTGTGCACTCTACCTGTGTTTGCGCCATGTGTTAGAAAAACAGGATTGTAGAGCAATAAAATAAAACAAATGCAAAAACAAAACACAGAAGATACACAATACAATAGAAACACAGATTTACGTGGTTCACCCAGTGTGGACTACGTCCACCAGAGAAATTGCCAGGTTCTTCCTTTATTATTATCCAACAAATGAAGGGATACAACCTACAACAAAACCCGTTGTAACTTCCTCTTCTTTCTCTCACAATATCCTCTCTCAGAATACAATACTC
>JZKD02S1674305.1:553012-591297 GCA_000966675.3 Picea glauca | reverse complement strand
ATCAAGGCTAATCCAGCCCGCTCTAAAATTAACCTACCTACAACAAAAATGCATGTTGAAATCTTTGAATAATAAAAAAATGCATCACCATTAATCTATTTCAGTTCATTTTAAAACTAAAAACAAAACTTGTGAAAGCTTTAAATTAGAATAAAAGGAGTCCAGATAAAAGGGATTGGGAATTTGGCGGTCGATTACAATCGGAACTGAACTGAATAGACTGCATTTGCTTTTGTGTGCTGCAGGACAACTGCGTTTATAAAACTGTGATATTATATCCTCGCTCTAAAATTTAAACCTACGCCAAAGATTCATGTTGAAATCTCTGAATAACAAAAAAATGCATCAGTATTAATCTATTTCACTAGTCATTTTAAAACTAAAAACAAAACGTGAGAAAGCTTTAAATTCGAATAAAAGGAGTCCAGATGAAAGGGATTGGGAATTTGGCCGCCGATTACAATCAGAACTGAACTGAATAGACTGCATTTGCTTTTGTGTGACGCATGATAGTTTACAGCCACCACCACACATTCTCTGAGATGTGTCGTAAGGTGTTTCCATTGAATAGAGAATGGGGAAATGGAGAATGGGAAATAGAAACAACCGACCAAAACATGCATGACTTCGAAACATGAAAAAAAGTTTAATTCGAAACGTGTATCATAGCATGACTTCTACTATGTGAAAATTAGGAAAAAATCTCTCAAACATCGAACCACACGAATCTTAAAACTATTTTAACCACAAGTTTTCGACTATGCATTACTAAAATATCCCCCCAAAAGCAAACGCAGCTTCCTGTTTCCGCCGATGATTGTTTCCTTCGTACAAGTGCGTGATGCTTCCTTCGTCTGATGATGCCTTCCTTTAGTGCGCATCCACTTTTCTGGTTAGATATTCCTTGCGTCCACTTCTCCGGTTAGATATGAAAAGGAAATAAGTTTTGAAGCCGTTGTTTACATAAATTTGAAACCAAAAAGGTTGGAGTGGTAAAGGAAAAACCGACTTGCATACTGAGCAAGCGGGCACAGCTGGTGGACACACCCGTAGGCGCAGACTTGCATGAAGATAAAATGCCTTATTAATTTTCCCATTAACTTAATATCCTATGTTGCAATTGACATCTAGTAAGCGCTGGATGACACAGCTAGACCAATTTAATTTAAAACGCCCCATTAATTTAAAAACTTATTGTGCAATTGACATCTGGTAAAATCTCATGACACAGCACAACTGGTAAGGGATGGTTCAACTTACCCAAAGCATCCCACTCACCATCCATCCAACTGACATCCGGTAAGGGAAGCGGTAAAAAAAACTAAATAAGAAAACATAAATACAGTAAAAACACTTAATCACAGTAAAAAAACTAAATCACATAAAAACCAAAGACCAAAGAAAGGTAAAAAAACCTAAACACAGTAAAATACCTAAATCACTTTAATCACCCAATTTAATGATGAACATACATGTTTTGTCATGTAAGGAAGTTAATGTTTCAAATCTCAGCCTTTTATTTAATGTCTCTACGAAGAATATTTTGACCAAATGAAATAGTGACCAATAAAAACTCATTTGTGATTAAAAGACCATTAAATCTGGCTATTTCCAATAAATGTATGCCTATCCATGTAAATATATTCATCTTGATATCATTTGTAAGATGATCTTCTCAAATAGCTTGTCAGCGGATTCCTCTGTCAAAGATTGAAGCTTGACGATCACTTTGTCTCATGCGCTGCCTCCTTCTGTCATCTGGTCTTCTGCTTCTTGCTTTACTCTGCCCCCTTGCGAACCCCACCACTTGGACTCCACCAAGTTGTTGCGGCCTTATCTGAACCCTATAGTTGGTTTTCAGCACCTCTCTGCACCTACCACTGCCCTTAACCGCCTCCTTGCCTAGCGGGACTTACTACCAGTAGACACTTTACACCAACCACGAGTGAACCTTATCTCCGGATGAGTGAACTTCGGCAAGCAGTACCAAGGAACACCGATTGCAATAACAGGGAAATAAACAAGAATCACAGCGAGCGCATAATTCAGAGACAATAATCAAATTTCAGAGATACACATATGCGGAAGACTTCTTTATATTAATCAAAGCATAAGCATGCCAGGGTATTACAACTTGTGCAGGATGCACAGAGCAAGAGCAGGATGCTCGTATTCGCTCACACTCACAACTTACTTACAGACTCAAAGAATGACACAAAGCTTCAGATAGGAGGGAAGCTTAGAAGACTTGGACTAACATTCACATTGACTCAAAACTCGGATAAAACTCGAATAAAATCGACTAAAGCTCGAATACCCAAGAATGAACTCCTATCCTCCTTATATAAGAATTTTGGAGGAAGGAATCATTTCAAACATGAGACTCGACATGACTCCTGACCCTACATGTCGACCACTAAATCTTGCTTTATAGATTTGGCGGTAGAGATCGTGCAAGATTCTTCGACCAGATCATAAGCTTTATTTCATATCGACCGAAAGTAAATAAACACGGGGTAGTCATGCAAAATTTCCCAATCAGAGAATAGAAGAACATGACATAAAGGAGAGAATCTAGGAAATGTGGGTCAAACCACACCAGAAGTCGGAGAAGTGCTCCGAGTTTCCAAGATGCTCATTATTACAAAAGGACAATAATTACAAAGTGGATGTTGAATATGGTAACCCACTAAACCCGAATGGCTCCACTGTCAGCCATTTATACATGAATACATGTGATTACACTGTGGAGTTGATCACGTCAACCCATGGAAACCGACTGTCACCAGTTGTCTAACAGTAAGACAAATTTATTATCATTCCACTGGATGATCATGGAAGTGATGAAATCGATAAGGGTCCCAGTGCTGAGTATACACTTCTCGGTACAATTCAGGGTCCTCGTCACTGTCTTCATCTTGTTGCAGAACATATCTAGTTCTAATGATCCATGGATGCCTTTCTCTAATGAAGAGCATTTTGTATTCTTCTTCGGAATAGAGATCGTGAACAGTTTGGAGTCTCCTATTTGGAAATAGAAACATCCTAGCCGTTTCAGTTACATCACGATGAAATCCACTTGGATTCAACCCAAATTTCTTCCACCAATCTAATAGCCAATCAGGTTCAAGAAATGTAACAAAAGGCACAGAAAATTTAATCATACAATAGCAATATCTGTACCTATCTGTCCATGAACAGACATTATACCACATAGCTTTGTATTGAAAAAAAATTATTTCAAATAATCTTTCATGTGGATCTTGATTTGGCCAAGATTAAAGAGTTCTCATCCTGTTTATCTGGAAAATATTCGAGGCAGGGGTTCGTTGCCAAGTTTGTGTTTGTTGGCAAAACCATTCTCTGTTGGCAGACCTGATTCTACTGAGATCTCCCATTTCTACCAGTTTCTGTCTAGCAGCTATTGTATATGCATGGTGCATTTGTCCAATTACATGTATCACATGGATACTGGTATTTCTTGAAAATCCTGGTAGACCAAACTCTATTCCTTTTGAACATCTTAGTTGCCAATTTGGAACCCAATTTTCTTTGTATGTTTCTGAGTCTGTGTTGTCATCCAGATAATGCATTGATGGAGCATTTCTGTAGTCATCCCAAGTGCTTATAATCACCATGCTTTTAGAACAATAGGCAATTTGGGCATGTGATTCAGAAATAAAAGGTAATTCTTTTCTTTTAGGTGGATGACCATTTATACTAGGCAGGGTAATAAAATAACCTGGTTCACCAGAAGAATTTTGATAAGAACCATGTGGTTCTACTGCAGATAAAAATGGTGTCCCAAGGATACAGTCTACTGGTAGCTCTGTTATCAAATATTTCATTCCTAAGGCGTATTCATCAAATAGCAGGATGCCTTTACGAATCTCAAAATTCATATCAGTATTTATATTTCCGAGTCCTATACCAGAATAATTACTGGGAAGCCAATATTTTGTAGGAACCAAGTCCTTATGCACTAAATTCATGTCTGAACCAGTATCTAATAGTGCATTTAGCTTAAAGATTTCTCCATTTATTTCTAATTTGATTCTTACCTGGTATTTTTGAAATTTTATGGGCATGATTTTCATAGTTGTTAGCCCCTGCATGTGAGTAGTTGTCTGCCCCTGAATTGTTGACTTAGGACTCTCAAAAGGTGCATCCTCTAATGGAGGCAGTACTGAGTCCAATCTTTCTCTAATTTCTCTGATTTCTTGTCTAGCCCATGAATCAATTTTGAAGCTATATTAAGCTTCTTCTTCCATTTTTCTGATTTTTTCCTTTAATCCAGAAACTTCTTTCTTTAGGAGAAGTACTTCTTTGGCTGGATCAGTTACACAAGTATTTTGCAATTTTGCCTCTTTGTTGAATTTGATAAAATTTTTAGTATTTCTATCATAAGAGGCATCAATGAACAAAGGTTCTCTTTTAGAAGATTCAGTGTCTTGTTCCTTTGTTCAGTTTTAACAGTTTTAACAAAAGTATCAAGAAGTGAACTTTTCATTTCTCCTTCAGGCAAGGCCTTGATCTGAGCCAACATTTGTGCTTCTTGATCTCATGTGCTGTGAAACATACAGACTTTTTATTTTCCTCTTGGTTTCTAGTTTTGATTTAGATTCATAACTGTCTGTATCACTTTGGCAAGAACAAAAAATTTGATTTCTGCAATTGCAGTCTTGATTGATCAAAATTTCTTCTTCTGAGCTATAATTAAACTCAAAAGTACTATCTGAGTCTGAACACCATCCTTCTTGAGGAAGATGGACTTATTCTCTTTTGAAAGGGTGATATGGACACTGGTTAGTTTCATGATCATTGGCTCCACATCTATTACAATGCACCTTTAGAGCCAATTGTTTCTTTTCTTGAGCCTCTTTAGCTTTTTGTTATGAAAATTTTCCCTTCGATTTTCTAGAGACTATATTATCTGGACAGTTATGTGCAATATGTCCAGATTTCCCAGATATCTAGCATTGGACTTGTTGTTTAGCCTGATAGGAATGGGATTTTAGTTTTATGTCCTCAGGCTCATAATAGTGGGTTCTAGGCCCGTATCTGTATTTATATTTGGGTTTTCTCCCTTTTTCTTCTTTGGATTCTTTTTTCTTTTTCCTTTTCTTTCTAACAGGATCTGTGATGTATAGGCCATATTTTTCACAGATGGATTTCTGGTCAGGAAGATAAGATAGCTTGGATATAGAATTTTGGACTTTCATATTTACACATAGTCCAATTAAGGCTTTGGTGATTAAAGAATATATTTCCCCCCATGTATACATTTCATAAGGAAGTTTAAAAAATTCTTGCATTTTCAGGTATTCTACAAATTTACTTGGTATAGCTGCCAAATATACTTGTTTCCATAGAAGATTTTGACTGTCCTGGACTTCAAATATTCTTTGAGTCCAATCTTTATGGAACTCTTCATACTCGAACATTTTCCTACATTTCATATTCATGAGAATCAACTCATGTTTATTAGCTAATTCAGACTCAGTTCCACACCAGTACTTAAGGATTGCAGTGGTTAGAGCACCAATCATATTATTGTGGGGAGTTCCATCACTGTGATATACAATATCCCCTTGTTCATATCTGAGAACCTCAGCTTCCATTTTAGCTATCATAATAGGAGAAGAAATAACTTCCCACCATTTTCTAAGAGTTCCTATAAAACATTGGATGATGGATTTGCATGCCTCTACTTCTGTCTTTCCTTTCATGCATATAATTTTATAAGAGACATACATTCTATCTATCATTTGTCTGATTTGAGCTATAGACAGACTGTCAATGTTCCATTCTTGGAACCAATCCTCAACAAATGTTTGTGACTTAGGCAATCTTCCCTTACCTATTAGATCTGGGGCTGAAGGTCTGCTAGTATGATGTGGAAGGTTTTCATATGCAGGATTTTGGACAGTGACCAGAGAATGATGTTCTCTTGAGGATGTTTCTGGTTTATCTTCTTCTGGAGGAAAATGGTGAGGAAACCTTTTTTGGATTACTGTCTCAAAAGGATTATATACAGGAGACAGTATTGAGATAGAAGGGTTTGGAAGGATGAACGGATCAGGGATAGGCTTGTCAGGGTTGTTATCCTTCTGTCTAATTTCAGTTAATGTCTTTCCCATCTTAGAGAAAGCTTGTCCCAATCCTTCCATAAGTTCTTCATGGTTTCTTAGAGACTCTCTAGATTTGCAGGATATTTCACATAGAGAAGAGTCCATTTTATCCTTTACATCTGTGACCTTTTCTTGAATATGATTTAAAGAATGGACAATAGTATTTGTTGATACTTGCAAATCTATGATCTGTCCTTTTATGGCATAGTCATTGGTCAAAAAAGTATGGGTAGTCATGCCTCTTAAGGCAGTATTGGTCCAGTTTATCTGTTCTGACACAGACTCGACTCTCTTGTCAATTCATGAAAGATGAATAGCTTCCTCAAAAAGCAGTAAAGGCACTGCTTTAACTTGTCGATTATTGTCTTCAAGGACAATGCCCTTGAAGGGAGGAAAAGTAGAATTTGATTCTACAGTTTGTCCTTCAATACTTTTCCACTTGTGTTTGGGAGGATTTTCAGAGCTTTCTCCCATCATCTGAACTACAGCCTTTTGATTTAGTTTCTTCCATTCAAAGAAATAAATCCATAGATTGTTTTCAGATATCCACTTTTTCCAGTCTTGGGAAAGTTTGAGTTTTTCTTTATCTAGCACGACTGAGTTGAAATCATTTGTTTCTGGATTTGTAAACAAATCCCAGTTTAACATTTTCTTGATCTATTTTTCTTCAATATATCCTTTCTATCATCCTTTCATAATAGTATGAAACTTGTGGATCTCATCCACAGAGGGTCTTTGAATATCACTAGGCAAAGGGTTGGAAAATCTACAGTCTGGAATGACTTGGTCGCATTGTTCTATATACCCTAGCCCATATTTTGGAGTACCAGGAGGTCTCATGCCTTTATATATATCTTGCAGTCTAGGATCAAGTGTTTCAATAGTAGGCATGTAATGGATCATTAAAAAAAATGCAGGCTTTGAAGTAGATGCAGATGTAGATACAACATTTTCTACAGTATTATTTACAGAACGATAACAGATTGAATAATCCATTTATAAAGTAGAAATTACTATGAATGCACAAAAAAGCAGGGCGTTTAGTCTTATGTCTTCCCTAAAGAAGATTAGATAGGCTCCTAGCCGACTGCCCAGGCAGAAACTAGAAACTCTTTCCAGAAGTCGCAGTAGTGGAAATCCTGCCTTTAAAGGACCCAAGACTACTGATACGGCTTCAAAAGTGTGTTGCAAGAGTAGAAACTCTATTTCCAACCAATTAAAGAGTGGTTACTGTGTTTTATTTTAAGTGATCTTAATGAACCACGTTAGCCACAATCTATTGAGCAAACATCGTGGACTAGAAAACCAACAGGTATATTACTTCCACCATAACATCCACTGAAGACGATGACTGACAGAGCAGTTTTCTGCAAACAAATTTTTCTTCAAACCCAGAATTAGCGTTGCTTAATCTGCCAGTGCTTGTGTGGAAGTGAAATAACTGAGTGTAGAGGCATTGTTGAATGATTCTTTTGGACTCCCAAAGGGCATCGACAATCCATAGTATCAATGCTGAAACAAAGTTTGAAACATTAATTGAGTAACGAAGTTTGAAACTCAATAATTCCATTGATCCCCAATCTATCATTCCGAAATAAAAGTTAACTCAATGTAGACGATGAGTGCAGAGAATTGAGGAGCATTCTCAATGATAAATCTAGTGAAATCAAAGTCTCCTACAATAGAATACTCATCACCCATGTAAACAAATATGGGAGAATGGCTTTGGGAAACCTCCCCAATGCTTTGCATTGACAAGATATCTCTGTTGGAATGTGTGATATCCCTCTGGTCTGTAAGTAAAATGGTCAACAATTTATGTATAATAGTGTGTCTCGTATTCAGCAGTGGATAGGTCCAGTCCATCCTTATTGACTAGTGATTTTCTGGTCCTAAGAAGGGACCTCCTACGACCATGACCTAAGAAGGAAGAAGAACTCATGCAATATGTGGACTGTAAAAGGGTGCATGCCCCCACCATTACTAAAACAGGAAGAAGCACTCTGAGAGCAAACTGATTGCCCAAGCCCATTGTTTTGTTGTGGTCGGGTTAAGTAATAATCACTTGCTCTAGAGACTCTCAGACTGCTCAACTTTATATTGATATGTGGGGTGGAAAAACTAGTGTCTTTTTAGGAATCTGGAATGAACTGGATTCTGTACACGCCCCATCTCATCCGAAATGTGAAAATCGTTGGACACAAATGCGCTACCCACCACTAAAACTGGTCTGCAGTCTTGTGCGCTGATGACAATATCGCAACGTCAGGGAATCAAATTGACCAAATTTACATGTGCTTCACATTTGTTTATGTTATCAAAGGTATATACATCTTTGTTAGTTGTATGTATACACCAACTCCACTATCTAATGACTCTGAAAGTCAAAATAATTACAGGTAACAAAGGTACTTGCATCTGTGTTACCTATATACATCAACTACACAAGGATCTTATTGTTTTGGTGCTTTATCTAGAAGGATAGAAAATTCAAAGAGATGCACATGCATTAATGAACAAACTAATTGTGATATAATCATTTTAAATTGGATTCCTCAAATATCTAGAGGAATGTCAATTATGTCCAATGATACATTTTTATTATATAAGTTTAAGGGATGATGTAGTGGTCTCAAACACATCCATCCAACTCACATGGCATGGGAAAGAATTACATGGTATTGCATCCCAGTCTACAGGTAGCATCACCATAGCCACATAGGCTATCATATGATCAAACAGATCATGTAACAAGTATCACCATCATAGACACACTTTATCCATATAGCTAGAAAACACCTCCAACACTATTGGTTGCCCCTCCAGCTAGTAACCTTCGGTGCTAATGATCAACACTCTAACTGGGAATCATTTTTGACACTACTAGTCGACATCTAGTTCATATAGAACTAGTAACTTGTCAGTTCACACAGAATCTGACTAAAAAATTTAACACTCCCTCTTAACAAGGAAATCATTCCTCTTGGCATGATCATCATCATTGCTTCTGCGCACCTCGACCATTGTCTTGTTGAATTTCACGGATCCATACATCATAAAAAGTTCTTCACTTTTACTAGAGTAGCGTATTAGCCTGCGTTGGAGTACCAATCTATGTTGGGGCAACATACTAGGCTGTGTTGGAGTACCAACCTACACTCGGGTATCATACCAGCCTGCATTGGAGTACCAACCTGCATTGGAGTACTAACCTACATTGGGGTAACATACCAACGTGCATTGGAGTACCAACTTGCACTAAGGTAGCTCCCACTATTGGGGAGCACATCACTTCCCTCTATTGGGGAACATATCACTTCCAGCTACTAGGGAACACACCACTCCCTCTCACAAGGAAAAATCCTTCTAGACCATACCAAGCTTGTATCTGAAGTGCTCAAAATTCACTTTCGATAAAGGCTTAGTCAACATGTCTGCTACCTGTTCATTGGTAGAAATATACTTGAGAAAGTGCCTTGTCATAGTATTCTCCCTCTTGCTGGGAGAATCCTCTAGAAATAAATAAGGCTTTGTACATCTCTAGGCTATTTATATACAACATGCTTGATCTTTGTATATCAACTTGGAAGTCACCATTGACTTCCTTTCTAGTCTTGGAACCAAGAAAAGGTATATCTATCCTAGTGTTTTTGATTGGTTTCCTCCTCGATCATTGTAGAAAAGTATACTGAAGAAAGGGAATCTTCCCATAATATATCATATCTCCTTGAAGCCTTTGAAGATTCGATCTTTGTATATCTCCTTGTATCTGAAGTGCTCAAAATTCACTTTCGATAGAGGCTTAGTCAACATGTCTGCTACCTGTTCATTGGTAGAAATATACTTGAGAAAGTGCCTTGTCATAGTATTCTCCCTCTTGCTGGGAGAATCCTCTAGAAATAAATAAGGCTTTGTACATCTCTAGGCTATTTATATACAACATGCTTGATCTTTGTATATCAACTTGGAAGTCACCATTGACTTCCTTTCTAGTCTTGGAACCAAGAAAAGGTATATCTATCCTAGTGTTTTTGATTGGTTTCCTCCTCGATCATTGTAGAAAAGTATACTGAAGAAAGGGAATCTTCCCATAATATATCATATCTCCTTGAAGCCTTTGAAGATTCGATCTATCCTTCTCAACCCATAGCATTTGTTTGTCAGTCCTGGAAAAAGTCTCTCTCTTCCATCTGAATATGAAATCCTTTGAGTCTCTATTATCCCTTTGAAACTTGACTCCCTCTGAATCTATATAATATTCAGAGCCATATGCCCCCTCTGTGTGTGATGATTTTATCTAAAGTCTCTTATAAATGGTCGTAGGGAGGTTTCTCCTCCCTATTGGATCATGAGAACTAACTCCCTTCGAACTCTATATCCTTTTGAGCTGGTACTCGGTGGGTCCACCTACCTCACCATTGATGGAGCCATCTGCTCCTAATGATATGGCTCATCAATGTTGCATCTTGCAAAGTTTCATGGGACCACCCTAATATCTTCTTTGTAACTGCAATGATTCTAGGTAGGCCTATATGGCTCTACAAATTTTTCCTGATATGAGGAGTGATCAACTGCACTAGAGGGATTTGTTTGGTTATCCTTAGAGCCTTTTCTCCTTGCAATCAATCTCCATATGAGATACTCAGTATCCCACAAAAGTACCCTTATTCATCTTCTTCTTCTTTGGTACATGGATGTATACGATCGTGTATACAACTTCTTATAGTCTGCTCCATGTATCAATCTAGAGACCATCTAATATGTTTCCTCCTACAACCGTCACTATAGCTCCCCTCAAATTTATCACCTGTAACCTTCCCAAAACAAGGACAATAAGGGGAAAGAAATAGACAAGAATAATACTCTTATAATAAAAACAATAATGAGAACAATAATCACAATAACTTCTTCTCAAATCTATTTCTTGTGACCTTACTGGAACAAGAGTGAAAATAAAAATACAATAATAAGAAATAGGAACAACACTCTTCTAGTGTTTTGATCAATCATTCCTCCAAGGTGACCTCCATGGAATTTATAAAATAACCTACTTGAGACAAGAGAAAGAAGAGAAAAAAGTATAATATCATTTTCACAAGAACATATCTATTTCAACAAGAATAAAAGACAATCTCATGGTAATCATCATATTATTATCAAGATGACCTGCCTAGAAGAAAAACAAGAAGTATCTCCTCGAGGATATTTTAGTTCATCTTGTGAACAAGTACAATAATCATTTACATCAATAGTACTCACATGCTACCAAGTGTGCATTGTATCTAGCAGTAATAGATCCTTTCAAGGATTGTTATCACAACTAGTAATGTAAAAATTATTAAACTTGATATGTGTAAATTGGAAACTTATTAATTTAATCAAGCAAACCTAGAACCTGGAGTCGTGTCTTCAAGAAAAAGTGTTGTGATTTTATTCTGATTCTTCTTCACTCAAGATGACAAGTATTATCTTCAACCCATCTCCTGCAATTAAGATAATATGCTTTCTTAACAAAAATCTGAGTTAGAGAATATAGTGCAAATAAAATCTAAAAATCTCATCCTTAATCAATCTAATAATTTGAATAGAGTCAGCTTAGAAATTTAACTTTGAATAGAGGTTACTATGATAATCATAACTTCAATAGATCAAAATACAACTAGATGTTCATAAGGTTACAATAATGCCATAACAACTAGAGGCATATGAAAAAAATCAAACCTGGAGTGTGTTTTTCCTATGAATGTGTTGGATCTGAGATCCCTATGGATCTACAATTGTAATATATCCCTTCTCCTACAATCACACTCAAAATAATGATATAGGTTAAATATATTTAAGTACATACCTCCAACAACATCAACATGAAGTGGCACCATCTCACAACGATGACAAGAAATGACAGAGCTTAAAAATTCAAAGGTGATCCAACTTGTAATATAAAGGTATATAGATATGTTCTAGGTTAAGGCGCACTAGGACAACCAAATATTAGTCCCAACACTTCGCAGAAGCATTCACTGCAAATGGTGCTACAACTAGCACTGTAAGTGGTGTTACAACTGACATGAAGCGAATGACATTACAACTGGTGCTGCAAATAACACTGTAACTAGTGCTGCAACTGGAATGAATAAAATAACATGAAGGAATTGGCACTGCAACTTCAACTGGTACTACAGACCTAGGGTTTTATGAGGAAACCCTAATTTATCAACTTTAGAAATTTGTAGATTTTATCCAGGGAAGAGATGTTCCCTACTTAGGTGACCTTATTAGTGAGTTCAGTATGTTCTTAATGAGAATGAAAATGGGGAAAAATGAGGATATTCCTTCCAGTGGTTAGAATGTTACGAAGGAAACCAACTGATACCATGTTGAAATTTTGGTATGCTCGTTTAACCATAGACAATGTCACATCATTGTCACCCAACCATAGGCATTCACATATGCCACCCCCGAGCACACTAACCTTTACTTATAATAATTCCAACAAGCCTACTCTAGAACCAATAGATAAACCCTAGCTGCTAACTACAACAATAACTCAAGACAAGTAGAGTGCTCCTTCTCCAAGGGTAGCGCAAGAGAGAGAGAGTATCCATATCCATAGAAAAGTACCACACACAACTACAAAAACAATAGATTCAGATACAATACTCTCTCAGACTTCCGCCATACTTAGAAATAATATCACCAAGAGAATCAACAAGATAATCACCAAGAGAATCACTTGATAGTGCTAGAGAGAGACCAAGACCAAGAGATGATGATACACCCTTATTCCTCCTTGCAGCTGCAACTACAACACTCCACAAGACTTTCTCTCTAACATGGTGTACAAATGAGCTAAAACATCCTCTATTTATATTAATATGTCTAGTGACTTTTTTGGCTAGGTCAACCTGACTTTCTAGTAATTATATTTTATGTTTATGTTTCTCCTATGGGGCCAACTTGTATTTCTGGAAGATAATATTCTAATATTATTATTCTTCTAGGTCGACTTGTCTTTTAGGGTTTCCACACATCTGTTTAATGGTTCACGTGCTTCCAGAATATTCTATTCAATTCATACGTTATAAATGGAGGTTAATACCTCCCACGACTACCAAAACATCAAGACCCAATTCTCATTTCTCTTCCCTAAATCCAGAGCACTATTGACCATATTTGGAAAATAATCTCTAATTGTTTTTCTAAATAATCTTGATAACCATATAAAAAGATCGTAAAATCAAAATAAAATAGCTTGTGTAAAAACCCTAACTTCCACAAGCAATATATCCTAAAATATAATGATTCAAAATCTAAAATTTTTCTATATGTACTTCACTATGTCAAATCAGGATTCTAAAAATATTAGAGTCTGAAACTTCACTAAAAAATATTGCAATGAAAATTCCAAGATAACCGATTTTAGGACTAGTCACAAACTTTCCATTCCATTTAATATATATCCAAAAGTATACTGAACCAAAACATGAAATTTGGACCACCTATACTATGACATTTTTCCACAAAATTTTGTTGTCTAAAACCTCCCAGAAAAAATCCAAGATTACTCATTTACAACTAAATTTAGGATGAGTCAAAAGCCCTATCTTTTGTTGTAGGATAAATGTACCCAACATGAGTTACCTGCCTTAGGCTCTTCCTAGACCTAAGACAAAATAGATATGCAAGCTAAACAAAATTCCTAGATCTAAATCATACATTAAGCAATCTCTGAGATGAAAGAGTAGAGGACTTACTTGGTAGTTTGATGGTTGTCCCTGCATGCTCCTTGGTCATTCAGTCCTTTGAAGATGTCCTTCAATTTCATGAATGTAGATCTACACACATAAGAACACCAAAAAATACCTCTCACAAGATCAAGTGTAACATGTATCAATCATCGATAGATCTAATAATGTGACATAAATACATGAAAATATTAACTCTATATAAATATTATAATCACCATATACAATCAATTAGAGGGGAAAATAATGTGCATCTTCTATTAATAAAGAAAAAATATTAAAGCTTACAAACAAATAGCTTGATGAATCTTATCCCAATTTCTTTGCCCAAGATCCGTAATCAATCTGACATTATAAGTTTAATCTTTCTTTTTCTTCCATTTTCCCATGAGAGACCCTCAATATATAGGATGAAAGATATGAGATGGTGGAAACCTCTTAGACACTCAAAATAAAAAGATTCTCAAGGTCGAATTGTGAGAAATCCAAGCTTGATCCCATCTCATTGTAACCATTCCTAATTTGAGAGTAATAGACATGGTCATGTCGTGCATTCCTGTAAGATGTGATCGATTTCAATTTGCAAGAGAGAAAAACATGACCATCAATTTGGGTCACAATATGTAAAAGGATACATTGTGACCAGGAAAAAAAATGGTGTATATTGGAGGGAAAAGTGACATAATGCAGTGTTTCAACCTGCTAACCTCTAGATAATATCCATCAGGTAATCATGTGGAAAATAATTATATAATAGATGCCCCCTAAAGTATGAGTTCAAAAGAGGTGTATGATGGTTGAAATACTTTATGAACAAAAGTTATGGAGCTTGAGGAAAAGGAAGATGGGAAGAAGCTAGCATTAGTCTTGCACAAAGAAGAACGTCCTCAAGGTGGGCTTACCCATGCTCGGTAATAGAAACTAAGCATAGCCACAAAAAACAATACATTGTGGATCTAGGAATGACACAACTAACTAGATCATGGGCATGAAATAATACACTATGGATCCATGTAAAAATGAGAACATAGCCACGACCAAGTACAAATGTATATCTATGTCACAGTATACAAATCAGTGATATGAATTGATGTACGAGCGATCTCTGAACAACTCATGAATAACTCCATCACAAATTGGGAGGGAATGCTATAAAGGAATGATGTGGTCCTAACCCAAGGTGTTCATCTCAAACTAAAAATGGTATGAATATATAGAATGCAAATAGATGAGATAATCTCAAGCATGGTAGAAACCATCTGATTACCAACCATTAATGGATATCATTAACAGACATGAGGTAATCCATAGATGATGATGATGGACCCCAAGTTACCTAGTACAATCTAGCGATTTTGAAGAGATGAGCTGCAACCAAACACTCATAGATTCATTCAATAGGATCCAATGGTGTAAACCCACTGCTGGAAATGTAAGGGAAGTTGCGACTAATGTATGCAAGACCCAAGGTACTAATTAGTTTCTAGATTTTGATCCTAGATAATGATTTGGTGTCGACAAGATGAAACTTGTTGAAGGAGGGCCTTGATGTATCCCCCATCAATCGACATGAAACAAATGTCAAAGATAGATGGTGTGTAAAGTAGAGAATAATTGAGTCAGGGATGATCGAGATAAATGGGATAAAGGACTGAAAATGGATGAGACATGAAAACTTACCTTGAACAAAATGACATGACAAATAACTTGACTTGGAAACACTGACTTGATAATGACCAAAACACTTGCCATGGGAGACTATAAGAGTGAGCAGTCGACGGAGTCTAAAAATCAGGGAGATGGTAGTGATTCAGAGGCAATGGATAACCCAACTATGGTACATAGACATAAAATAGGTGCGTTGTTCAAGGGTGACTTGAAAGACGACTGCCATTTGTGAAGATAACTAAACTAAAAACCCCTCAAATTCCCCCCCACCATGAATTATGAGTACCTGGTTGTTTTTTATGAGCTTGAGGAGAATAACAAATTATTTATATAACTCATCTTCAATGATTCCCTCATCACATGTTTAACGAACCTGAAGAATGAGGGGTTCGATCCCATATGGGTCCTTCAATGTATAATTTTATGAGTCTAGAGAAGGTAAAATCAACGGTCTTTTCACATTTAGAGAGTCTGAAAGTAACTTAAAGAAGACTGAAAAATAACTTAAAGAAGAATCCATTTAATGAGTGTGAAAGGAAACAAGCTCACACAACAATATTTTCATGTTTAGGGAGTTTGAAAAAAACTTAAAGGAGACTCTAGGGTGTACCTTTTTCATAGTTGGTTACGAGCACGACAAAGGGACAATAGTAAGATCAGTTGGAGAGAACAAGTGGTTTGCAGTGAAGTTCCAAAAGCATGGGACATGACTTAAGTGATTGACTACAAGAAGAAACATGACAAATTATGACCACTCATAACAACAGTTCTCGTCCATGGGTGTTGTAAAATGGGATCAAATATATAGCTAGCAATCAAGCATGGGTGCGGTGCGATAAGAAATGGAATAAAATGGTGATGTAGAAACAATAAGCAACGAGAAAAAAAAACTAATAAAATGTGACCATTTAAACAACAAAAATGGTGGAAACCCCCTCCGGGAAGGCTAAAAACATATATGGAAACGGAGTGAATGCGACTCAATTTTGGGGCTTAAAGAACTATGAAGGGTTTTCGGGAAATGCAGTAAAGAACCTATCCCTATAAGCCATTTTCCAAACATGCACCTCAAGTTCAATGGATGTCCCCATATTTATAAGAAAAATGTCCCTAGAATCCTGTCAACACATGTAAACTAGATTCCAAGGTCAAAACACATAATGAAATCCCAAAAAGAAAACATTTTTTGATTTTTTTTTTTATAAATGAAAAACAAAAACACTCATACCACACACCTATGTACAAGGAACTACACATCTTGATAATTTATGCCAAGTAGAGCCCATTGCTAGGCTAAGGCCAAGGATATTTTTCATAATCGTTGAACTCATGAGCCATTATTAGCATCATATGGAGCACTGTGTCATGGCCATTGTGACGAGGAAAATCACTCTATGGCATGGGGTAATTCACAACAAACAGAAATGATTACAAAAATAAACTCTAATCTCAAGTATGTTATATAAAAAAACATGCTAACAAGACAAGATAAAGATCCTACATCATCCAGACGTTTGATGAAGTCCACCACTGAGCACTTGACTCAAAGCAATACACTTGCAACTTGTCCTTAACAACCAAGATATGCAAGCATATGGTGATAATATGTAAAGTTATCAGATATAATAGCATAATCAATCAATATTCATAAAAAATACACCCATGGAATAACAATTCAAATATTTGCAAGACATTAATTGGACGAGAAAAGAGTATTTATATTAAAATGTAATCAACAAAAGTGTATGAATGACAAACTTCTGTGTCAGCACATTTGAAACTAAGAAACTAAGTCCCTTCCATCTGGGTCTCCACCACTTCAATCCTCCACTAAAGGAAAGCTCATACAAGAGAGGCAATGAGGTTCTCCATCAAATAGGGAAGATCTTGGGGGTTGAACAATGTGTTCAGACTTAAAAGGACAAAGGGATGTAGACTCAATATGAAGTGAATAATCACTCCAGAGTAACTTTGCTCTCAAAGTTGAATTCTTCTCCTCTTCTCCACATGTTGGATAAGGCCCTTTTATAGCCTTCAAATGGAACTTAAGGGTCGATTCATAAGGTTTCCAGTATATGGAAGGTCAAGGATCATGGATCTCATGACGTGACATTGAAACCTGAAACCATTTTTTAATTTTGAGCACAAAAATTGTTGTACGCAGGCTGTAATGGTGCAACCTGCATATACACATGTTGTATAGCTGTTCGGGCACGTATATGTGGAAAACTATGTTTTTTATCTCTGGGAACTGCAAAAGGTGACTTCAAGTCTACATAGGGAAATGGAAAAGGCCTTCTGAGAAAGTTTGCATGGGGTGAGACAAATCTTTCTATAAAATATGCCCCATAATGTGTGAGGTCAAAGGGGTATTTGCGATGCCTGAAATACATTATAATTCCCAGAAGTGGAGTAATAGAGACCCAATTGGATGAATTAGTTGCTCATAATAATATTACCATCCATAATGACTTTGCGCACATGGTTGCCAATTTGAATTACAATGCAGATCCATGTGGAAATATACCAAACATATGTTCATGGCCATGAATAGGCAATACACAAGTATATACATGCCATAGGTTGTCATAGTCATGAACAAGGCCCAGTGAAAACCAGTCTCAAAATCAATTTGAATATATGTATATACAATGGAGTATAATATTATCTCCCATGATCATTGAAGTCATATAGGTACTGGTCCAATGAATGATAGCAACAACTTAGGAAAGTTGCGACTATCAACGGATGTCTTCAAGTCTTCTACATGATCCGCCAAAGGTGCAACTCTACATCATGTGAATAAATAATTTGAGGTAGAACACAATGAGACTTCGTTTTATTACCGGTTATTAAGGTATACGATTAACAAACGCAAGACAACCTATCGATAATGAAAGTATGTATCAAGGCACAAAATAAATTCTTACAAGTGTGAATAAAGGTTTTGAGGTCGAACACTTGAATAATACATCAATCATGAGACATTGATGTATTCCCAACTTTGGATGGTGAGAGAACCTGCCATTGATGACTGGAAGCCTCTAGGTACTCATAGGACTCTAGCGTTTCCAAAATAGATGGGATAAAGTCGATGGAAGGAGACCCACTGAAAGGAAAGAATTAAGGCATCTCTCACCATTCAGCACAAGGTGCAAAGCAATATCTTGATGATTTGGGGAAACTCATATGAAGAACATGTTCGCGAATCAATGACCCTGTGTGTATTTTGCATACACCAGATGCAAGTAGTGCATGAAAAAGACCCTATGAATAACAACCAATAGGAAAAATTGTCGAAAAAGGTGAATATACCACCAATAAGGATAATGGAATCCAATACATTGCATGAATCCCAATGTGAAAATATATTTATTATCATCAAACGAAAGGGAAACCCCCCAGTCAGTGACCAATGAGAAGATGTCGACTGTTGGGTTCAAGGTTACCTACCCATAAGGAAAGTAGGACTAGGGTGCATGGTAGGACTACAACTTCATGTAACTCTAAGATACACTGAGGGTATGGTCGACATGCAAAGTCAAGAGTTCTAAGACATGGATGATAGACATCCTTTGAACAAGAGCATGAGACATATGGATGACTCTAGCAGCATAGACTGAACGATGAAACTCTATGATGTAGTTTTCACCAATAAAACTCTCAATAGGGACTGGAAGAGTAACCAATCGAGGGAGTAAACTCTTAGTAGCAAGCTCAGCTTCCTAAGGTCATGCTAAACCCAAAATTTTGATGACAAGTGGACTCAAAAGTTTGCACTCTGTTCAAAGCCAACATGATTGTTGCCAACATAAGGTAATAATCTTTTCCTTCACGTATTTTTTTTTTCATAGTCAAATGAAGGATATGATACAAAGGAGGAAACGAGTGTCACGAGTAAGCAACTAGCTCCAAAAGTGGAACATACATATGATCAATGAAAGGAGGTGCATGCAAGATATGGACACTCAAGGGAATGTTTTCTCTTGGGGTATAGGGTGTCAAGATGCAAATGATATAAGAAAGGCTCTGCTTGGTTGATGATGCAAACTTATAAGGTGGTATGATTATTATCCAAAAGTGAGAAATGACAGTAGGATCAATATTGCAAGCAAGAGAATGAGATGCAATCACAACTTAATGCCAAAGAATGTCCCTTTTTCGTAAATTTAGTCTACTTGGTTTGAAAAAGGGTTAAACTTATGCCAAATAGACATTATTTCAAATCCAATTTATGAGTGTGAAAGAGACAAGTTCACTCAGAAATATTTTCACTTTTTGAGAGAGTCGGAAAAGATATTAAACTAGACTCATTTATTTTGTTCTAAGAAACATATCATGGGGGAGGCCAGGGCTCCCATGTAGGACTTCTGTGAAAGGTCAGCAACTTACGAACAACTAACACAAGCTTGGGAAAACCCAAAGTTGTCCAAGTAGAGGAGGATAAAATACTTGTAGAGGTTACCTTCTCTATGATATATTGAAGAACGCCCCTTATCTGGAAGGGTGTAGAAGAAGGAATTTAATACACCACAAAACCATCCCAGTAAAAGGAAACCTCCCTAGGGTTTGGAGGGAGTGTACTTGGAGAGATTGGAATTCTCTCTTGTTTAGAAGGTACAAGACTAGAAATGTTAATGACATGGTTAAAATATGCACCGCTCGTCAAAACATGAGTGATATCGGCTGAATATTGCATTGGCATGATTGTTGTGTCAACCATAGAAGAATCAGGATGTTGGGAAACTAAAGGTGATTCTCAACCGAAAGGGTTATCAGGTAAGGATTTTTCTTTTGGTGCCACCGCAGTAGTATGGCACTGACAAGTAAGGTGATTCCCCTTGAAAATCCTGCAGAGGAATTTAGGCTTACATCCTATACATCGAGGCTCCTCAATCGTATGAGGATGGTGACATGATCTCAGGATGACTTGCAAAGGCTAGTGGCTCATCTCCAACATGATTTACAAAGGTTGGTGATGTATGTTCAGTGTGACTAATAGTGACTAGAGTTGTGCCCCTATCCTGACTCCCAGCAGTTGGTTGCGACATTTGAGACCAAGGTTCCTAGAAATACTGGGTTCGAGAAATCCCAGGCCAGTAAGGGTTTTGATATACACCCTAGCCCAACCCAGCATGGTATTACCCTCCTCTAAGATGATTCACAAAGGGTTGTAATGACATCATCATCAATGAATGTGTCTGTGAAGAGGAAACCTCATGTCGAGGGTTACTCAGGTGAGGATATATGTTTTCCCCCATACAAAGGAACTCTGTGAAGGGGTAGCCTGTATTATAAAATTGACTCCCTCTGTATGAAATAATAGAGGATAAATGGAGGTCCACCATGGGAAAAGCGTTCGTAGGAACTGGCATAGCAGAAGAAGGATATATGGATGGGGTATAATAAGTAGAATAACCACCCATTTGAGTACTTTCTCCTAGAAAAGTGAAGCTAGGAATGGATTCATGGGAAGGAAGATTCCAATCTCCCACCATGAGATTCAATTGAGGGATATGACTCCCACCAAATGAAAAGGGAGAATAAGGAGGAATCATGCCCCCAAACCCAAAACTAGGATTCA
Source organism: Picea glauca (assembly GCA_000966675.3). Classification (NCBI taxonomy): domain Eukaryota; kingdom Viridiplantae; phylum Streptophyta; class Pinopsida; order Pinales; family Pinaceae; genus Picea; species Picea glauca. The sequence continues at coordinate 570,169 of JZKD02S1674305.1, read as the reverse complement.
CATAAGATGACGAGACAGAGGATGGAAAGTGTGAATACATGTCTGGCATACCATGAGAAAAATGATTAGAGGCCCAAGGTATTGGATGAGTATCATGATTCGACATACCACTTGTAAATACAAGAGGATTTGTCCCCATGGAATGAGAAAATACCATAGGATGGGTAGTGCTAACTAAGGGAGTCAAGGGGAATCCACTATCCATAATAATGAATACTCATGAAGCAATACAAAATACTAAGGTCAACTAACAATCAAAGAGCACACCAAAAATAAACAAACAGACCAATATGCACATGAACATGATAAAGTGGTTGAAAGGGGCCTCCCTCACTAAAGTAGGTATGCCTCGCCCAAGAGGGGCCTGAGACTACCTACCAAATATCGGAGGTATCAAAATCAGTTATAAGGGCCCTTGTGGGATTAACAACCAGTCAGTCAGATCCCCCCAGAGAGGTAATCCTCCATAAAGGTTGTGTGTTGTCCAACCCTTATTTGACTCAAGGTACCTAAAAAATAACCCCTGCATGTAACCTATGTGGCTACCTATGTTAAGAAACTAATCCACCATGATATAACCAATGTGCAGGTGAACAATCATAAGCCAGGTCCACCATATGGGAAGGGTAGAAAAGCCTGAAATATCAAAAGCATCACCTCTCATAGAGGTAAAGGTACTGGAAAGACCCCCATATATGAATATATCCCTAGAAATATCCCTGACACTAAGAAGGTATTGGAGGGATATCTCCTCAACCAAATTCATGTGACCTTGTGCTTAACTCCAGTGTGAGCGGAGCCTCTTGACGTCGCCAATTATACAATGGATTTCACCGCTCCCTTAGTCAGACACATATGTTGAGTTTAATATCCTTGGAGAAGTTTACTCACAAAATCATATTCCAAGGCTCTAAATCTTAAGCTAGTTTGTGCACCCTGAAAAATAAAATCATTTCTAATCAATTTTAAATTTATCAACGTTACTCTTACTGTCTTTGTTTACTCAAAATGAGAGGTCTTCAAACTGATGATGTTATGACTCGGCAAGTAAAATAAATGAACATGAATATAATGCAAAGTCCTAACTTCAATTCTCAATAAATGATAAGCTTTTCAAAATGAAACTTTCAATTCAATTCTGCAATTTCAAATAAGATGAAATATTTCCATACATGTACTAAGATCAATGATAAGAACCCAAGAGATAAAATGCCAACAATGCAAAATGTATATATATTTTTTTGTATTTTCAATATAAAAGAATGAAAATTCAAGGACTAAACAACAACTTGATATAAAGACCCTAATGCATGTAAACAAAGACAAACCAAGTATAATATCAAGATGCAAACACCCATCCCAAGATGCAAGGACAACAAATGAAAATGATGATGAGAAAGAAAAACCGCCCAAAAATTCAACCAAAGAAAGGTTTCCTATCACTCTGCATTCACTTAATAGTCATGACAAAGACCTAAGAACACTCAGAAACCATCAAAACTTACCCAACAAACATCAAACTCAGAAATCAAGCAAAAATGGATGATGTACATGATTGTTCAGGAGAAAACCGTGTATGTACGCTCCCTATAGAACAACATCTCATGTATGTACGCGTCTGTCAAGAGAAAACCCGTGTATATGTATTAAAACACTGCCAAGTTAAGGATAAGGCCACAAAACTCAGACTCAAAATGAAAAGAGGCTATGAAGCAATCAAACGATAAGAAACTCAAGATAACTGAGAGCAATCGAAGGAGAAAAAAACTCCAAACCTTGAAAATAAGATTCAATCCCCAGTATGGTCCCCTATTCTGTTACGAGGAAAATCACTCTATGGCATGGTTTAAAACAAAAAAGATGAAAATGACTACAGAAATCAACTCTAATCTCAAGTATGATATATAAACAAACATGCTAACAAGACAAGATAAAGATCCTACCTCGTCTAGACGTTCGATGAAGTCAATCGTTGAACACTTGACTCAAAGCAATACAACCGCAACTTGTCCTCAACAAGCAAGATATGAAAGCATATGGTGATAATATGTAAAGTTAACAGATATAATAGCATAATCTATCAATATTCATAACAAATATTCCCATGGAATAGCAATTGAAATATTTGCAAGACATTAATTGGATGAGAAAAGAGTATTTCTATTAAAATCTAATCAACAGAAGTGTATGAATGACAAACTTCCTTCTCGACACGTTCAGAACCGAGAAACCAAGTCCCTTCCAACTGGGCCTCCACCAAAGGCAAGCTCATACAAGAGAGACAATGAGGTTCTCCATCAAATAGGGAAGATCTTGGGGGCTAAACAATGTGTTTAGACTTAAAAGGACAAAGAGATTCAGACCAAATTTAAAGTGAATAATTTCACCTAAGTAACTTTGCTCTCAAAGTTGAATTCTTCTCCTCTTCTCCACAACTTGGATAAGGCCCATTTATATCCTTCAAATGGAACTGAAGGGCTGATTCAGAATGTTTCCAGTATATGGAAGGTCAAGGATCATGGATCTCATGACATGACATGTAAACCCGACACCATTTTTTTAATTTTGAGCACAAAACATGATGTATGCGGGTTGTAATGGTGCAACCTGCATATACACATGTTTTATATTTATTGGGGCACGTATATGTGGAAAAATATTTTTTTAAGCTCTGGGAACTGCAAAAGGGGACTTCAAGTCTCCATAGGGAAATGGAAAAGTCTTTCTGAGAAAGATTGCATGGGGTGAGGCAAATCTTTCTATAACAACCATGCCACATAGGAATAAGGTTTTGCATATGAAGATACTCATCACGAGTGTTTTTATGAGCTATGGAAGATCCTTGATGGGATCCATCAAGACATAAGGGAAGTACAAAACAAAAAACTTGGATGGAAGGGATAACAAAAAATTCACTGGCAAGTTCTAAAAAAGGTAACCAAGGTGGAAAATGTAAAATATTAAATGAATTGTACCATTTATAATGGTCAATGTGATTAGGTAAATTTTTCTATTAAAATTTTTATTAATATTTATATAGATATTTTTAGAAAAAATATATTGTATGAAATTAAGGTTAGAGGTTATTAAAAAGTTTATAATTCTATTAAAAATACTTTTTCTCATGATTACAAATACTATTTAGATGTAAGGAAATAAATTAAGAATCAATACCTAAAGGATTTAGAAAGACTATAAAAGTTTACTCCTTACTTAACACGAGTGAATTATTTTTCCATATATCCCTATTTTTTTAATAACAATAAAAGTTTACCCCTTACTTAACACCACCGAATGTAACTTCAACTTTGTAGTTGTAGTTAAAGGTTACTGCAGCGGATATGCGGGTGAGGATGTCTTTGCCTGTGGGAAATCTATCGATGGCCTTGCACATCTGTAATACGTAGAAAATTGGTTAGTTCTATGCAAAAAGACTATGGAAAATCATATGAAAGATTATGGAAAATATCATAGAACCTACCTGAATGAGATAAACATTAACTCATGTTAATTTTATTTGTTCTATTTCTCTACCTTTCAATATTCACCCTATGTGTTATTCAACAAGTATTTGGGGTCCACTAACATGGACATTCTCTTGTATGGTTCCATCTTGGATAATGGACTCTTTATCTGATATATCTGCAATATGATCGCATTTATAACATATCAATGGAAACACATCTTAAATGTGGACCATTGACATCAAACATAATACATAACTATATGTATTAGAAATTAGCTAAATAATGTTTCAACAAGACAAAAGGGAACGAAGAGATCTATATGCCATTTAGGAGTAGGACTCTTTTATAATTGGAAAAAAATAACATTATTATTAATACATTGTCTAACAAATCTATGAATTGGATTCATATAATTTATGTTTGTAGATAATTTATATTTGTAATGTGGGTTTTTAATGAGAAATTCAATGGTAAATTAAACTACTGAATCATTTTCTACCCATGCTCACATGTATTACTTTGTTAAATATGAATAGAGGAAACTATTGAGAGTATTTGACAATGTCCATGTGGATTGTTGCGGCACTATAGAGGGTTCGAGGGTTCAATACTTGTCATCTTGTATTGAGACTCGAAGTTGGAATGAATGACACCAATCATATTCATAGTAAAACTCAAGAATAATCACTTACATCTTTGATCAATGTTGGGTCACAATAATGTATAATGTTAAAGTTCACGCTTTCATTTTCATGAACTATCAAAACGCTGCAAAAAAATGTAAAGACAATGTACAATTAGCACTTTAATTATTGATCACATATTTGGTAGTTTAAAATGTGGTTAGTGTTTTTTATGTATGTGATTTCGAATGGGATATTGTAAAGAAAAAAAAAAGAGAATAGTTCTTTACAATATAAGTGAATTTGAGCAATGCAAAGTAAGTAGCTTGAAGACAAACTTGCTATTTTGGATAGTTCCACAAATGAATTGTTTAGTTGAACATGATCCATTTTCCACTTGAGATGATGTGAAATAGCATATGATCATTGAATCAAATAAGATTCATAATGCACTCCTTCCATTAGATAAGAGTATAGAATAATGGTCTTCCAATGTTTGTTTGAAATATAGAATTTTTTGAATAGGGCTACACAAAATCTCCCCATTTCCAATCCATGTAAAATAGTTTTTTTCTAACATTGATGCCATACCTTTGATATATTTTTTCAAAAAATGATTTTTGTCTATATCGATATCCTTTCAATTAGTGAGGATGTATGAAGTGACTAACGAGGGGGAAATTAAATATTGACAAATTATAATATCTATTATCCTTTCATAATAATATAAAATTATCATAATAATCATATTAAATTGAAAATTAGTTTTTGGTTTTATAAAAATTTTAGTGATTGATGATCAATTTTAATTAAAATTAATATGTTATTTTATAATTTTTTTGATGATGCAATCAATATTGTTACTGCCTCTGTTAGGAATATGCACACTTGTGTAGGAGGGATGTATGAGTGAGGTCACCAATAGATATTGGAATCTCATGTTGATGTTGTTGGTTGTATGAGAGCGACCAAAGGAGACGGATGATGGAGTCCCCAGTCTTAGGTGGTGCGTCAATTTAATGAACCACTGATACATGCATGACATGTTTCCCACTAGCCAGACCAGAGTGAAGGATCCCACATAAGAGAGATGGTTACCAATGGATAGGAAGGAGTTCCAAGCATACTCATTCTGCTCAATCCATTTCCATCCATGAAAGATGAACATTCAGTTCAATCTACGTGAAGTCTATATACATTCATTACATACCTCAGTTCATACCCAAGAGTGTGTTTGAGTGAAGTACACCAATTACCCTTACAACCTTCCCTGGCATGACGTGTTACCAATGACCAAACCTTCCCTGGCATGACGTGTTACCAATGACCAAACCTGGACTGATACACGGCCCATGATCCTTCACTTTCATCATTGGAAACCACATACCTAAATAAACTCATCCTCGATACTTCTTAAACTCTCCCCTCATCCCTCCATCCTCATCCCTACAACCTTACCCTCATACCCTAGCCATAGAACCTCTATCTATCCCTAGATATACCTCTATCGTCTCTATATCTAACCTAATATACAACTCTACTTCTCTCTAGCTCAATACTCTATACACTCAATTACATCCATTCAATCCTTTCAATCCATTACAAAAAGGAAAATCAATCTTTTATTTTATAATTTTTTATTGATAAGTGTTTGTCTAAAAATCATTTAATACCCTTTCTATGACTATTAAAAAATCATGACAACTTCACATTTGATTATCTGAATATTTGTTTTTTTTAAAGGAAGTTAAGTATGTGATTTATTCTTATTTTCACAATCCAATGTTATTCGTTTGGCAAACACACACACACACACACATATATATAATTTTGTGTATGCCATCCGTCTGACTCAACCAATCTTCCATTCATGCTCAAAGTTTTTTTCTTTCAACTATTTTCTGCTATTTACATTTTTAGTTTTAGTTTCAACAATCACATAATTCACATTTTCTCTTTCCTATGGAAGTTGGGGTTGGAATCATAGACAACGTCACAAGCACCTCCATTATTGAACTAGTGAAATACTTGAAGATTGCTACTGAGTCGGAGAAGAACCTATAGTTACTTATAACTGGCCTCGTCTATACGGAGTGCATCTTACTCTATTTGCAATGAATTTGAAGATCAGTGTGAGACTCTCCCATTTCTCCTACGAGATAGTTTGGAAAGTGTGAAAAATGGCCTTCAAGAGGTCCAAGACCTCATTGATCTCGTAAAACGACAGCGACGACGGTGTCTCGATTGCTACCTCCCTACAACCTCAAGCTCCCTACATAGATAAACGGATGGAGGAAAAATATATTTGATCAAATCTTCCAATAGATTCACTCTGCTATTTCAAGAGCTATCCATACTGCAATGATTGTGGACTCTGCACAACCTCAAGCAGAGGTGCTTCAACCTCTACCTGACCAGAACTATTCCATCTATCGCTGGCCCACAGGTAATAACCTTCTTTCGTAAGTGAACCAATACTTCTCCAAATCTAACTCATGAAATTCTTCATTGATAACCTCTGTGTCTCTGGCATTACTTACCCAAAAAAAGAGTTTGATCCTGGCTCAGAACATGCAGGATAGCGGGATAATAAGGTGAAATTAGCACAAAATCTCGCTTGATATGGAGTTTGAACTACATAAAATTTCCTCTACCTTCCCTACTATATCTAAACAAGGAGGAATTGCTCCCTTGACGAGAGGGAGGGCAAGCAGGAACTACTCTTCCTTGAATTGTCTTCGTTCCTTCTAGTGGAAGCCCACCTATTTGAACAGTCTAATTTTGAGTCGGTGAGGACAAAAAAAATGTTGCCATAGAAAATTGTTCGGTTGTTAATTAACATATGGAAACATTGTATTTGTTCCTTCGAGTGGAGGGCCACCTATTTAAATAGTCAAAATTTCATGTCATTGAGAAAAAAATGTGGCGCTGGCATATTGTTTGGTTGCTAAATAACAAATGGAAATTTTATATTGGTTTTGGACAGATGACGAAGGTCGGGACATGATCCAAAATGGATCCAGGAACCAAAATGGGTATAGGAAGTCCTAAACATTAAGGTTATTAGAATTTATTCAAAACAGATGTGTGCCTAGGCCTCGTCATTACGAACCCAATGCAACTTGAATGGGCTCAAATATAATTCGTATGCGAAATATATCGCGGTCTGTTCATTTTGCCAAACAGGCAAAATTTTGATGGTTGTACAGTCCGTACAGTGCTGACATGGTAGTTGACTGTACAGCCTGTATGATCATATAGTGACATGGAAGGTACAATGGCTTGATGACTCGGTAGATATTGTTGACAAGTGGACAAATCATGTTTGGACACATGGCAGTTATTTGGAAAATAGCATGGTGCCACGTGGCCCAATCTTGGGCTACCATGTGGCACCCCTCCATTAGTCAACGAGTGGTAAAATTGTATGGAATCTCAGGGAGTCAAACCGGTGACCTCTGATCCAGGCCGTGAGTGTTTTGGTAGGGTCGGCCTACCATATCGCCCACGTTAGTTCTTATACGATATGGTCGAAACATTATATTTAAATTGTATGGTGGGTTCCGTCAGTGGAAATAAGGGTTGGGGCCTAGCCCCAGCCCCCGACAAATATCCATATAACCAAAACCAAATTCACACACCCTTATCCATTTGCATGAGAGTTGTTACATGTTGGTTATCCCCTGACCTATTCATCATTCCATATACCCATAGCATATGACCCAAACTTTCACCTTGGCACGGATAAGTGGGTTAGCGCCCAGTCGGTCGGGCTAGCCTATCGACCAAGGGTGTAACCAAAGGCTTATGACCATGGGTTTAAACCATTATTTTGGCATGTGGAGGTATAGGTGGTGACCATATGGCCAAGCCACATGACCAGGGGTCGACGGTTAAGGGGGGCAACAAGCCAACACTAGCCCATGGACACCTTGAGGGCACACCCATGACCTAGAGGCCTGAAGAAAAGGGGTTGCACCCTATTATTTTCCAAATATGGATTTTCAACTATGTATTATGATTTTTAATGGATTTTAAGCTATTTTTGGGAGATTTAGTCCATTTTTGGAGAATCTTGGGCCCTTTTTTAGGCCAGATCTTGGGGGGAAGTTGGGAGTTTGTTGCCAACTTCAAGCCTCTTTAAACCAGAGGTTCTTCAAAGATAAGAAGGAGGTTCAAAATAGGAAAATGATGAAGAATTACAGATCCAAAGACATTTTTATGCAGGGAATCCATTGAGGAGAGCAATTTGCGGGTCATTTATGGGAGCTTCGTTCATCCATTTTCAGTGCCATCAGTTTTGATGGCTTCTTGAGATCTAGAAGAACATAGCCAGATTAGTTTGTAATCCATTTGGAACTTTTATGATGTACATTTGAAGATTTCAATAGAAATAAGAAAGCCTCACCCACTGAGACAAAGGCCCATAGACATAGGCAAGATTGCTAAACTCCGTTATCAACTTTTGATGCTATGGTTTGTTGATCTTTATGCTTATTTCCAGATCTGTATATTTCATTATGGATGTCATGTTTAATCTTTAATTCTTCCTATTTCATCAGTTTCCTAAATGGTTAAACAACACATGTTTTAAAACTCAACCATTGTCTTTAAAAGATATTTTCGGATCAAGTGATAATAGAGCTAGTTGACGGTTGGTTTTTGAGTGTGCATGACTACTAGAAAAATGACATCTAAAGAGGGAATTTCTCAAGATGAGAAGGATTTTTGAACTACTGTCTTTTCCATGGAAGAGATGGTGAAAGTGTTGTATGAATATTACTTGGAACAAAAGAGATTGGTTCAAGAGAAATCTCCAAAGAACGACAAAAGCGAAGAAAAATTGAAGGAATTGCCTTCTACACCTAATTTAGAAATTATCTCTGAGGTATGCAATGGAAGTCATTCATCAATTTCACATTGTTCCCATCAAGATGGTTCTTTTGGTGCATTTGAAAAACATGCAAGAGGTATAAGTTTGAAATTGCTAACCAAGATGGGTTATGAAGGAAAGGGCCTTGGAAATAAGGGCCAAGGTATTGTTAATTCCATAGAGGTTGTGGAAATACCTTGTTATTTAGGATTGGGATATGGCAGAGAGGAGATTAGAGAATGATCCAAAACATCAGAAGCAAGTGATGCTTCAAATGACCAGCTTAAGTCATTGCTAGAACAATTCACGAAAGGTGATGTTGTATCACTTCATGATGGTGATAGTGAATGCAAGTCATCTCCAAAGAAAAGTGAAGATATGAAAGACAGGCATAATGGTCATGGTTGTTCCAAATCTTTCTTTGATTATAAAAAACATAATAATGTAATCCAAAACTTGTGGAATATGTATCCTTTTATGTTTTGTCATTCAGCAAAGCATTGTATGGCCAAGTGTTGGAAGAGACAATCTTTGTACATGAAATTTATGTCGATCAGGAAGGAGACGCGACATAAAAATTCAACTCCATAATGAAAGAAAGAGGAGGGCAAACAAGTTTGGATGTCAAAAAACCATTGCACTTATTGCAACAAGGGTGGACATCAAAAGGCTAAATGTTGGAATCTTAATCCAGAGCTTCATCCAAAGAAGGACAAAAAGATTGTGCATGTACTCACCCAGGAAGAGGCAGTACTAGCAAAGCAAGAGGAACAACATGAAGGAAAGAAGTCATTCACTTGGTTTTGCCAGAAGTGGATGTCACATCTTCATTGTATTTTTCTTCCATTAATGTAATCACACATGTTGTAATGATGGCTTGTTATAACATCATTTTGTACAACATAGTGTTTTTTTTTATCCTTAGTAAGGTCAATTTAGTATCCTTTTGAAGGAACAAAAGGTCTTTAGTGGGGAGGTGTGATCCAAAATAGATCTAGGAACCAAAATGGGTCTAGGAAGGCCTAAAAATAAATGTTCTTAGAATCGCTTCAAAATGGACATGTGCGTAGGCCTCTTCATTACGGACCCAACATAACCTGAATGGGCTCAAACAGATGAAGTATGTGAAAGATATCGCGGTTTGTTCATTTTTCCAAAAAATCAAAATTTTGATGAATGTACATTTTGTACATTCCATACAGTGTTGATGTGGCAGCTGACTGTATAGGTCGTATGGTCATACAATGACATGGAAGTTATAGTGGCTTGTTGACTGGGAAGATAATGTTAAAAGGTGTATGAATCATGTTTGGACACGTGGAAATTATTTGGCAAATATCATGGTGCCACGTGGCCCAGTCTTGGGCTACCACGTGTCACCCCTCCATTGGTCAGTGGTTGGTAAAATTGTATGAACTCCCACAGAGTCAAACCCGTGACCTCTGGTCTGGATGGTGAGCATTTTGGCAGGGATGGGATACTAGTCCCGCCAAATGGTCAAAAAATTATATTTAAAATGTATGGTGGGTTCTGTCGACAGAATTAAGGGCTTGGGCCTAGTCCCAACCCCTGACGCACATCCATATAACCACAACCATATGACCACACTCTTATCCATTTGCACGAGATTTTTCACATGTTGTTTATCCCTCGACATGTTCATCATTCCATATGCCCATAGCATATGACCTGGACTTTCACCTTAGTGCGGATAAGTGGGTTAGCACCTAGTCAGCCAGGCTAGCCCGCTGACCAAGGGCGTAAATAAAGGCTTATGACTAGGGGTTTAAACTATTATTTTGGAATGTGGAGGTATAGGTGGTGGCCATATGGCCAAGCCACATGACCAGGGGTCGATGGTTAAGGGGGGCTAGCAAGACAACGCTAGCCCATGGACACCTAGAGAGTGCGCACATGACCCAGGGGCCTGGAGAAAAGGGTTTGCGCCCTATTATTTTCCAAATATGGGTTTTCAAATATGTATTATGATTTTTAATGGATTTTAAGCCAGTTTGGGGAGATTTAGTCCATTTTTGGAGGATCTTAGGCCCTTTCTGAGGCCAGATCTTGGGGGATAGTTGGGAGTTTGTTGCCAACTTCAAGCCTATTTAAACCAGAGGTTCTTGGCAGCTAAGAAGGAGGTTTAAAACATTAAAATGATGAATAATTAAAGAGCCAAATCCATTTTTTTGTAGGGAATCCATTGAGGAAAGCAACTTTGTGGGCCATTTATGGGAGCTTCGCCATATGTATGATTTGGGGGAAGTATATGAGAGAAGGATGAACCCAACAATCGTGCCCAAGCAAACCAATCATGCCCATGAGAATTCCATTGTGATACAACAAATGGGCCCAGATGGCATGTTTGAATCTTTTGATGAAGCTCCTACTTGTAAATATAATGGGTCAGGTAAGCCTGATTTTGTAGTTGGGTTGGAGAAAATTGTTTTTTATTTGAAGAAGATTCTACTCCAGAGAGAGGTTTATGTGTTTGGGATGCAAGGTATGGGGTATGTTGGAGAAAAAACTAGGGCAATATCCCTCTGCAATCATCCATAAATTAAAACCCACCAGTTGAAGAAGGAGATCCGTGACTTCATTCAGTATCAGATGCACCTGGTCAGCCAGGCTAGCCCACTGACCAAGGGTGTAAATAAAGGCTTATGACTATGGGTTTAAACTATTATTTTGGGATGTGGAGGTATAGGTGCTGGCCATATGTCCAAGCCACATGACCAGGGGTCGATGGTTAAGGGGGGCAGCAAGCCAACGCTAGCCCATGGACACCTAGAGGGTGCGCACATGACCCAGGGGCCTGGAGAAGAGGGGTTGGGAGTTTTATTTTCCAAATATGGGTTTTCAAATATGTATTATGATTTTTAATGGATTTTAAGCCAGTTTGGGGAGATTTAGTCCATTTTTGGAGGATCTTGGGCCCTTTCTGAGGCCAGATCTTGGGGGATAGTTAGGAGTTTTTTGCCAACTTCAAGCCTATTTAAACCATAGGTTATTGGTAGCTAAGAAGAAGGTTCAGAACATTAAAATGATGAATAATTAAAGATCCAAATCCATTTTTTTACAGGGAAGCCATTGAGGAGAGCAACTTTGCGGGCCATTTATGGGAGCTTCGCCATATGTACGATTTGGGGGAATTATATGAGAGAAGGATGAACCCAACAATTGTGCCTAAGCAAACCGATGATGCCCATGAGATTTCCATTATGATACAACAAATGGGCCCAGATGGTATGTTTGAATCTTTTGATGAAGCTCCTACTTGTAAATATAATGGGTCAGGTAAGCCTGATTTTGTAGTTGGGTTGGAGAAAATTTCTTTTTATTTGAAGAATATTCTACTCCAGAGAGAGGTTTATGTGTTTGGGATGCAAGGTATGGGGTGTGTTGGAAAAACAACTAGGGCAATATCCCTCTACAATCATCCATAAATTAAAATCCACCAGCTGAAGAAGGAGATTTGTGACTTCATTCAGTATCAGATGCATGTCGATTGATCTCTTAAGTTGAAGAATCTCATATGAGAGTTCAGGAGTATTTGCCACCTGTATGACATGGGGGGAGTGGATGAGAGAAAGGTGAGTGAAACAATCGTGCCCAAGATGAACAATGATCCCTATGAGATTGCCATGATGCGACAACAAATGGGTTCAGATGATATTTTTGGTGTAGCTTTTAATCCTTGTGAGATTTCCATGATGCGAAAACAAATGGGCTCAGATGATATGTTTGATGTAGCTTTTGATGAGACCCCTACTAGTAATTATAGTGGGTCAGGTAAGCCTAATTTTGTAGTTGGGTTGGAGAAAAATATTTTTAATTTGAAACCAATTATGCTCCAAAGAGAGGTGTCCGTGTTTGGGATATAACATATTGGGGGTGTTGTAAAAACAATTATGGAAATGATCCTCTGCAATGATCAAGAAATAAAAGGTAATTGAGGTTTTCTCTTTATTAATTTATTTTTGATTCAGATTACTAAATTTCCATAGTAAGCAATTGTTATTTATGTATGCAGGTGCTTTCCGAAACAATATTATTTTCATCACAGACCCATTGTCCCCAAACCCAAAGGAAATTTTAGAGACTATGTAGGAGAATATTGTTTGAAGGAAGAAACATGAATTTCAGAATGTTTTCAATATCCATCCCAAGAATGGATCACTGGACACTTGACGATGAAGCCAAAAAGAGAAAATCTTCTTTTAATATCGAGCCTAAGAAAGCCCCATCTGATATTTCCCTTGAGCGATTCAACAATAGTGATGAATCACGCTTGATATGGAGCTTGAAATACATAAAATTTTCTCTACCTTCATCATTGTTTCTAAATGAGGAGGAACTACTCCCTTCACGAGAGGGACGATGAGGAGGAACTGCTCTGCCGTGAATTCTCTTCATTCCTTCGAGTGGAAGGCCACCTATTTGAACAATCCAATTTCGATTCGATAAAGAGAAACAAATGTGGCCGTAGCAGATTGGTTGGTTGTTAATCAAATAAATAAATACATAAGTTAAAATTCATTTAAGTGAATCTTTGCCTCGTAATCTGACAAACGGAGCACAATAAACATATGGAAAAATACAAATCCAAGATTCCACGCAGAAATGAAATCCTGATGAATTGAATCCAAGCCTTTTAAGATTTGTTGAATTCTAAACTATCAAACATCAAGTGTGGTTCCCTAAGAGAATCCAAGACTCCGGAAAGACAAACATAAAAATTGAAAATATATAGCAAAACCAACGAAGATAATCTGAAAATGATTTAAACCTAAATATAGAGCTTAATTTGTCAAATCTGGAATGCCCAATGTAAATTTAAATATTTAACATGGTTTCTCAATTTTGACCCATTAAAGTACCAAAGTGGAAGATGTTAGCGCAAAACAGAGCTAGGAAAGAAAAAAATACGACCCCGATAATAGAATCCACAACACTGCAACTCTGTCCTCTGGTGAAATGGACTTTGAATAATATCTCCAATCCAGACCACCAAACCTCAAATACAATAGAATTTGAGAATCCTAGCCTCTGGAGCAACAAAATGTCAACTTAGATGCTACACTCAGTTTCTCTTAAACAAATGAGACGATAATCACTCATAAAACCATAATTTTCTCCAATTTTTTAATCTTGCTGCAAAACTAACTTTCCTAACTTGCCAAGGAAGATGTGAAAATAATGAACTATCGAGCCTACAAGTGGAACAAAAAATGTCCAAATCCGAGTCTTAGAAAACCGCTTAAAGCCTTGAAATTTCTCTATATCGGTGCTCCCGTGTCGCAAATGGCTCTGTAAATGTTCAAATCCAAACTTACAAAACTTGAATTCTTTGAAAATCAGAACCTCATACCTGCATCCAAATCCTTGGCAACATTGTATGTGTTCCTTCCAGTGGAGGGCCACCTATTTGAACAGTCGCAATTTCATGTCAGTGAGAAAAAACGTGGCGATGGAATATTGGTCGGCTACTAAATAACAGATGGCAATTTTATATTGGTTTTGGACAGACGACGAAGGTCGGTAGAGGAACCTCCCCCTAGAGAACATCTTTAGTGAAATATGGTAAGTTCAATTGAAGGAAAATTTATCTAGTTACAATGTATGTATGTATTCCATAGGTTGTCCATTAAGTGATGCATAACAAAGAAAGTAAATTTGATAAAAAATGAAAATGAAATGTGTAAAGATATATTTTAACAAGGTAATTTTAATTCACTAGCTTTTCATCTAGTTATAAGTTATGGAATATATAGTTCTTCTACTAATTAAGGATTGAAAAAACAAGACACAATTTCATAGATAAAGGAAAAAATATAATATGAGCATCAAACAAATTAAAGATAAAAGAGGACAAAATTTTAAATTGAGGTAACATCCTAATGTAAAATCAAAATAAATTATATAATAATAATAATAATAATAATAATCTATTTTTAAGGTCACGACCAAGCCAACACACCAAATTGGTGTATGAGACCCCCTTGTTTGTGGGACAAGGGACCCCCCTCCGCCTAGCGATTTGACTGGTAAAGTCTACGAAGGTATACATACCCTACCCCCCTCTGGATTTGAAACTGTGACCTCTTAATAGGAAACACATGTTCTTAACCATTAGGCCCACTCAGGTTGTATTATACACAAAGGGAAAAATTTATAGATGAAGGCAAAGCCTTAATGGGTGAGTGCAAGTTAATGATGGTAGTTCGTTATTTTATGTTGCATTAGTGAAAAATAAAATATGGAAAAACAACACATCCTTCCATTCATCCCACTATTTTATATCCGAAAAATCTTCTCCTTCAACACACCCCTCCCCAGCTCTAATTCTCTTCCCTAAATCCAAAGAACTACTGACCATATATGGAAATAAATCTCTATTTTTTTTTTTAAATGAGCTTGCTAACCACAGAAAAAGATCCCAAAATCACAAGAAAATAGCTTGTGTAAAAACCCTAACTTCCAAAAGAAATATATCATAAAATATAATGATTCAAAATATGAAATTTTTCTACATGTACTTCACTATGTCAAATCAGGATTGTGAAAATATTTGAGTCTGAAACTTCACTAAAAAACAATTACAGTGAAAATGCCAAGATAATTGATTTTAGGACTAGTCACAAAAATTTCATTCTATGAACTATATATCCAAAAGTATACTGAACCAGAACATGAAATTTAGACCACTTATACTATGACATTTTGCCTCAGTCTCCACAAAATTTCGTTGTCTAAAACCTCCCAGAAAAAAAGTTATAGAAAAAATCCAAGACTACTCATTTACAACTGAATTCAGGATGAGTCAAAAACCCTATCTTCTATTGTAGGATAAATGTACCCTGCAAGAGTTACCTCCCTTAGGATTTTCCTAGACCCGCAATCTAAAAGATTTATTATATCTAAATCATACATGAAGCAATATCTGAGATGAAAGAGTAGAGGACTTACTTGGTAGTTTAATGGTTGTCCCTGCATGCTCCTTGGTCGTTAATTCCTTTGAAGATTTCCTTCAAATTCATGAATGTAGATCTGCACATATAAGAACACCAACAAACACCTCTCGCAATATCAAATGTAACATGTATCAATCACTAATAGATCTAATAATATGACATAAAGACATGAAAATATTAACTCTCTATAAATATTATAATCACCATATACAATCAATTAGAGGGGAAAATCATCTGCATCTTCTATTAATAAAGTAAAAATATATAGCTTACAATCAAATAGCTTGATGATGCATCTCCTAATTTCCTTTCCCAAGCTCTGTAATCAATTTGACATTGTAAGTTTACTTTTTCTTTTTCTCCCCTTTTCCCATGAGAGACCCTCAATATATAGGATGAAAGAGATGACATGGTGGATAAATCTTCAACACTCAAAATAACAATCTTCTCGAGGTCAAATTGCAAAAAATCTGAGCTTCATCCTATCTCGTTGTAACCATTCATAATTTGAGAGTAACAGGCCCGGTCACACCCTGCATTCCTGTAGGATGCGACTAGTCACGATTTGCAAGAGAGAAAAGTGTGACCATAAATTTGGGTCACGATATGTAAAAGGACAACTCGCGACTAGGAAAAATGATGGTGTATACTAAAGGGAAAAGTGACATAACTCATTATTTTAGCCTGGTAACCTATAGAGAATATCCATCAGGTTGTTGGAAATGATTAACAGGTAGCATATACTTGTCATTGATGGCAAGTACAGCAATAAAGATGGCATGTATGTACACAGGATTGTTGGTCAAACAAAAGAATAAGCTCAGGAGGCATAGCGCTCTTTTACGTGTAAGGAGCACAGGAAAGAGACCGAGAGTCGTCGGATCACACTCGAAAATCCTGACAGCTATTGGATCGGGAGAAGCTGCACAGATGGTAAGCACGGGAGTTGGCATGCAGAAGAAGTGATCTGTACCATCAGATTGGAAGTGGATACACGAAAGAACGAGGGCCGTCAGATCAGACAGAAGCTACGAGGGAGATATACCATCGGGAAAAGCCAAGGTGAAATACCGACATAATCAGGACCGTCTATTTGGAAGGACGTGTGGCAACGATCGGGATTTCATAATGCAAAGAACACAATGCAACGAAAACCCCGATTTCGCGAAATGCGAAATTCCGACTAAATCTGAACCGTCAGATCAACATGTGATCTGGAT
>JZKD02S1674305.1:512321-545581 GCA_000966675.3 Picea glauca | reverse complement strand
GTACTAGTATGAGTCTGCACTAGTACATTTTTGTAGAATGTTTTCTTAATAATATTCATTGAAGACAGAGACAACAGCAGCGGTGGTTTTCTCCCGATTTGGGTTTCCACCTTAATTCCTAGTGTTCATGTGTGCTACTCATTTTTGTTAGTTCAGTTTGTTGATTTACTGTTTAAAAGACATCTGATGAATAAAGAAATCCATAATAAGATCTCTAGATGCACTACTGTTTTCCTATGAATATACAACAACTGATGTTTATAAAGTAGACTAAGATTTTTCAGTAAAAGAAAAGTTAAAAATTGATTGATAGCTCAAATACTGATTCACCCCCCCCCTCTCAGTATTTTCCAACACAGGTAATCATGTGGAAAATAATTGTATAACAATTTCCCCCTAAAGTATGAGGTCAGAAGCTGGCATACCCATGCTCGGTAATAGAAACTAAGTTCATAGCCATAAAAAACAATACATTGTGGATCCATGCATGACAAAATTGACTAGATCATGACCATGAACTAATACACTATGGATCCATGTAAAAAATGAGAACATATCCATGACCAAGTACAAATGTGGATCTATGTCATAGTATATAAATCAGTAAGATGACTCAATGTCCAAACGATCTCTGAACAACTCATGAATACTCCATCACAACTTGTGAAGGGGTGCTATAAAGGAAGGATGTGTCCCTAACCCAAGGTCTTTGTCTAAACCCCAAATGGTATGAATCTATAGCATGTGAATAAATGATATGATGTCGAGCATGGTAGAAACCATATTATTAACAACAATTAATGTATACCATTAACAAATGTGAGTGGATCCACTGATGATGATGATGGACCCAAAAATACCTAGTACAATCTAGCAAGTGTGAATAGATGAGATTGTAAGGAACCCAATCTATTATATTAGCAAAAAAGAGAAATGATGTAGGAAATAAAACCCAGATAGCAACAAAATATGAAAATACTAGAGAGATAACATCGGAACAAAAAATTATATGGAACCACAACACCAAAATTATACCTTTATTGACAGGGAACAAGGTTCACTTGCCTCTTAGAGGGGGAAACCTCTAGCAGAGCAGAGCTCTATTACAATAATTCTTCAAGACAAAAATTCTCATACCCTCTACCTCTATTTATACTAAATATATTTATCCAAAAGAACAATCTAGAGGAAGATACTTCTAGAAGAGGAAGCTTCTATTAGGTCTTCTTACATTTGACTTATTCCTCCTTATTGCTAGGCCTGATTAATATTGACCTTTGTTACATGGAAATATATTATTCTACCCACTTGAGGGGTTAGGTAGGTTAGGTCCCTAACATTCCCACCTCCTTAAAATCATCCTTGTCGTCAAGGCTTGAGATGAGGAATTGATGTAGAATGGTAGCTAGCTCCTAGGTGGCATCTACTAGAGTTGTATATTTCCACTGGACTAACATTTCCTTGATGGTGCACTGACGAATACAACACTCATGTTGGTCGAAAACTGCTTGTGGCTGCAACTAGGTGGATCCTTCTTCATCCAACTTGGGAAGGTTGGTTTGAGTTTGGCACTTAGTTCCAATTACCTTCTTTAAGCAGGAGAGAGAAAAAACAAGATGGAGCTTAGAAGAACTAGGAAAAGCTAACTGATAGGCCACATGTCCCACGCACTTTAGAACTTTATAAGGACCATAAAATTTGGGCACCAATTTTTGACAATGTTCGGCCTTGAGTGAAGTTTTCTTATAAGGTTGTAGTCGAAGAAATACATGGTCTCCTCTAGCAAATTGATGTTCTGAGCGATCTTGATCAGCTTGTTGCTTCATTAGATTATGAGTCATGACCAAATTCTCTTTGAGGGTATGGAGAATAACATCTCAAACTGTAATTCCATGAAGTGTAATAACAATATAATGAGGCATTCCATGAAGCTTGAAGACATGATCCATGAAAAGTTGAGCCACAATGGATGTGGTAAATGGGTTTTGAAGAGAACAAAAATGAGCATACTTGGAAAGACGATAAACAACCACCATGATGAATGAATTATTTATCGATTTAGGTAATCCCACAATAAAATCCATAGATATGTTCCTCCAAATAGCGGGTGGAATCAGAAGTGGTTGGAGTTTTCTAGGAGCTTTAATTGTTTCACCCTTGTTGCATTTACAAACATCACATTCTTCCACAAAAGTGTGAATGTCCTTTTTCATACTATCCCAGAAAAAAGAACAGTTGACCCAGTCACAGGTTTTGGTAAACCCTGAGTGCCTAGCTGTGGGTGTAGCATGATGCTTGAGAGCACCGTGGATTTAAGTTGTGACTGTTTACTTAAATGAAAATGACTTGTGTAGTGAAGCTCATCATTGTGCCAAGAGTACCCTGGGGAAACTGGAGAATTGGCTTGCAATTGTTGGATCAGTTGAGAAATTTTAGGATCTTGTAGCCATTCCTGGCGAATAGCTTGGAGCCAATCTGGTACAATGAAGGAGAGGGAGAAAAGGGATACTTCATCTTCATATTTTCGAGAAAGAGCATCAGCAACCAATGTTTTTTGCCTTTCTTGTAAATTATCTTATAATCATATCCAAAGAGATTAGTTACCCATTTTTTTTTTTCTGGGGAGGAAGGTATTTTCTCCATAAAATACTAGAGGCTTTGATGATCTATCTTAATTTGGAAGCATTTCCCCAAGAAATAAGGGTGCCAAAGATCTACTGCATGTATAATATCCAACATTTCCTTTTCATAGATTGATGGGCCCAAATGGCATTCTGACAATTGTTTGTTGGTAAATGCCAAAGGTGTGCCCTCTTGCCTAAGGACTTGTCTAATTCCTCTCTTGGAGGCATCACATTCTAGGAAAAAGGTCTTTGTGAAATCAGTAAGGGCCAAGACCATATTAGTACACATAGCCTCCTTCAAGGATTTAAAGGCCTAATGAGATGCAAGAGTCCAAGTGAAAGAATTATTTTTAAGGAGATCAGTGAGAGGTACTGCAATATTTCCATAATTCTAACAAACTTGTGATAATAGCCTGTTAAACCCAGAAAACCGCGCAAGATTTTGATAGTCTTGGGGTGAGGCCAATCCTACATTGCTTCAATCTTCTTAGGATCCATGCTGACACCATCCTTGCCAACAATATGACCCAAGTACTCGACTTTTGAGGTGCCAAAGGAACATTTAGAATGTTTGAGGAAAATTTGGTGCTGAGAGAGTAGATGGAGAACTTGATCCACATGGGAAATATGTGATTGCCAGTTTTCACTATAGATGAGAATATCATCGAAGAAAACTAAGACAAAATGACAAAGAAAAGGACGAAAGACATGATTGATGGGGATTTGGAAGGTGGAGGGGGAATTACATAGGCCAAAGGGCATGACCAAGAACTC
This sequence comes from Picea glauca, assembly GCA_000966675.3. Classification (NCBI taxonomy): domain Eukaryota; kingdom Viridiplantae; phylum Streptophyta; class Pinopsida; order Pinales; family Pinaceae; genus Picea; species Picea glauca. Next base: position 542,183 of record JZKD02S1674305.1, on the reverse strand, counting down.
ATAGTGACCCTCATGAATTCAAAAGAAAGTCTTTGGGATGTCATCTTCTTGCATATGTATCTGGTGGTAGCTAGAACGTAGATCAAGTTTAGTGAAGTACTGAGCACCACTCAACTCATCCAAGAGATCATCAATAACAAGAATGAGAAACTTGTCCTTGATAGTGATTTTATTGAGGGAATGAAATTCAGGAAACATGCACCAAGTACCTTGTTTCTTAAGTACCATGACCATAGAAAAAGAATAAGATCTAGTACTGGGGTGAATAACACACGCTTGGAGAAATTCCTACACTATTTTCTCAATTTCATTCTTTTGGGCAAAGGGATGACGATAAGGGAGAAAATTGGGAGGAAGACTTCCAAGAAAAAAGGGGGATGGAATGATCATGAACACCATGAGAAGGCGGAAGTCCCCAAGGAGTGGAAAAATAGCTTGATTTTTGGAGAGGATATCTTGGAGGTCAGGATGAACAGAGGGTGTCTCAATCGTGTGAATAGAATAGAGTTGAGAAATAATACTGGAGTGGCCTTTCTTGAGGAGATTTTCCATGCGATGGGAACTGATGATATCAAGAGAAACAACTGTGAGACCTTGGAATTGATACCTTTGTCCCTCTTGTTGGAATTTCATGGTTAATTCCTAAAAATCCTTAAGAATGGAACCCAAAATGCGTAACCATTCAACACCTAGCACAATGTCAAAACCACCCATTTCAATGGAAAACATATGAGATTTCAAGTGGTAATGTCCAATTTGAAGATGTACATTTTCACAATGCCCACCACATTTCATGGATCCACCATTGGCTATCATGATTTGAAAATTATTGATAGCACGAATATAGCAATTGGTTTTCTAGGCAATGTGATGATGAATAAAATTGTAGGTGATACCACTGTCAACAAGGATGATGACCTTCCTATGCTTAATATATCCAATGATATTGAGGGTTTGTGGAGCAGAGAAGCCAATGAGGGCATGCAAAGAAATGAGTGGGTCAAATTTAGGTGGGTCAACGTGCTCCTAGGAATCATTAGGAAGGGATGGATCTTCAAAAATGGGAGCTATCACATCTTCTTCCAGAACACCTTCGGAAATGGCCATAAAAAGATTTTGTTCCTTACACTTGTGCCTCGGAAAATATTTTTCATCACAATTATAGAAAAGACCCTTCAGTTGGCATTCAACCATTTCATCCCTAGTTAATTTCTAGACCTTGAGGGGAGTGTCTGTTATTGGACTAATCGGTAAGTGCAGACTCAAACATATCTCCCTAGTTTCATCCTGAAACTAGAACAAAACAAGACAAAATATAAAACTTTCCCTAAGTTTTAACTATCAAACATACTAACTAACAAGAGATAAATGGCATACCTTTTAAATGTCATTTTTCCTCGTTAGTGTCATACTTGCTCCATTCCAAGGCTTGAACCTATAAAAATACACAACCCAATGAAGTGAAAGAAACAACGTATACTCAACAAAACCTATGTATGTGATCAATGAGTCATACAATAAAATAAGACCAATTTTATGTGAAAGAAATATATTACTATATTAAAGAATGTGGAAGAAAGATACAACCATATGCCTTGATGTTGTCAAGTTCCTTCCAATAGTTTCTTTCTTCCCCCACACTTCTTGCTCCATGGATTCTGAGATCAACAATCTATCTTGACAAAGCAAAACTCAAAGCCACTCTAACCAAGCTAACAATATCAAGCCAAATTTCCAATCCAAATTTCTCCATGAGAGGTCCTCTCCTTTTATAAGATGAAGAGGATAAGGTGAGGAAGTTAGGATGATCCCACTAAATCAGAAAAGTGAGTAAGATCCAAACCAATCGGAGGCCACCTCACCATAGAAGCATCGAGCCATGAGACATACATTGTGGATCTATGTGACAATACAATATGAATATACTCCAACGCAACCTGAATCTATCAGAAAAGATCCAGGGTCTTCATCTCCACCACTCTATAGTACGAATCTAACTATGCGAATACATGCATTGAATTCGAACATGGTATAAACCACTTGATTATCGGTCACTAATGAATATCATTAACAAGTACAAGGGAAATCACCATTAATGTCAATGATTCCCAAGGTACTCTAGTACAATCCAACAAATGTGAATTAATGAGCTGAAGTTGAACACTCGGTGGAATCTCCCGATCAGGGTTCAATAATGAAAACCTATTGTTGAAAGCGAGGAAACCTACCATTGAGGCATGCAAGTTCCAAGGTACCAATTAGTTTCTAAGTCTAGTTCCTGGATAATGAGTTAAAGTCAACAGGAAAAGACTAGTCACATGAGGGCCTTCATTTATCCCCCATCAATGACACGAAACATGTGACAATATTTGAGGTAGATTAGAGTAACAAGTGATTCAGGACTGACTCAGGGATGGATGATGCAATAGAAGGCTTTCCAGTTTGAACTTCTCTTTGAACATATTGATGACATGACAACTGTCTTGGAAACACTGACTCAACAACAGGGATCACAGACCAATTTGTAATCTTATAAAGGATTATGATCAGGAGACAAGCAGATTTTCCAAACTAGAAACAAAGAGAGTGAAAGGATGTCATGTTCAAAAGTGACTCTTCCATATAATACAAGTTTAGATACATTTCTTTCCCAATTTTTCCCCCACCATTTCTAGCGAGTACCTCTTTATTTTTACACAAGCTTGAGAAGGATAACATATGCTTGAATTGTAAGCTCATCCTTCAGATGAGTCCCTGGGAGTATGTTCAACGAACCCTAGGAAGGAGTGGTTCGATCCCATATGAGTTTTTTTATGTTTGTTTTATGAGTCCAAAGAAAGTAAACTCAGTGGTTTTTCATATTTAAAAAGTCTGAAAAACACTTAAAGTAGACTCCAAAATGTCCTTTTTCGTAAAGTAGTCTGACGAGACCAAAAAAGAGATAAACTACCATTCACCAGACGTTTTCTTCAAATAATTTAATGAGCATGAAAAGAACAAGATCACTCGGCAATATTTTCATGTTTAGAGAGTCTGAAAAGAGATCAAAGGGAACTCCAGGTGGTTCCTTTTTCATATAACCTTTACGAGTCCAAAAAAGTGATAAAAGTTTACTCGGTTACATTCTCTTGTATTTATGAGTACAAGAAAGAACAAAGACTAAGCTCGATATTGTTTTCATTTTTATGCAAACTCAAAACAGAACAAAACTATGCTTGGGATAGATTTTATTTTTACACAAGCTTAAAACTAAAAAAAACTAGGCTTGGACCTGGTTTCATTTTTACATAAGCTTGAACTAGAGGAAACTATGATTGAGGTAGGTTTTTTCATTTTTACACAAGCTTGAACCATAGAAAACTATGCTTGTGACTTCCCACGGCATTATCTAGGGATGGTTGGTACTTAGCCCCTATCTTAAGAAGCTATATGTTTAACTTCAGCATGAAGTCCAGAGGCTGAAAGCATTGCCCCCAAAGCTTCGGTTCATCCAACATCACATGAGGATGAAAAGAATCTTCAAATACTATACATAACGAAGTACTTGACTCAATCGAAGAGGGGAGAAAAATTCAATTTCACTCTTTAACGAGATTTCCATAGAGAAGAAAAACTATGCTCGAGAATCTAGGTTCAATCCCCACACCATTGTTTCATTTTTTAATGAGCTTGACATAGAAGCAGGAACTATTCTCGTAACCTTTGTTTCATTTTTTAAAAAGGTTTTCATAGAGATGTAAAAACTATCCTCGTAACCTCTGTTTCATTTTTTAACGAGGTTGCCACAAAGATTCCAAAACTATCCTCATAGCTGGTTTCATTTTTTAGCGAGCTTGAAATCAAAAAACTGTGCTCAACAGACTCTTCTTTATCATGGCTTCCAAGAGGAAAATGCTCTGGAAGGACACCATGTCAAGGTAAAAAACTCGGTCATGGACTCCAAGAGATCTTCACTGGATGGAAGAACAATTCTTTGGAAAGACACCATGTCGAGGGTCGCGACGGAGGTAAGGAGATCAAACTCTAAAGACCCTATCGAAGAGATCACCATGTCAACTACCAGATCTAAGTCATAAGAGACTGATCTTAGAGAGAGAGCCTCATATTCATCGATAAATGAAGGCATGGGAGACAAGGCCACATAATTGACATGTGGTAGAACAATATCGTCTGCATATAAAAACCATTTAGGGAGTTAATCGAGTTGATGGTCAAATAAGGGATAACAAACAAAAGTTAATCAATAGTCACCACTATTCCATCTCACGGGAAATATATCACATGAAAAAGAGTGGATACAATAGCTTTCATGGAATAGACATAATCTCTCCCGAGAGTGAATTGAAATCCAAGGGGTCTTGGACTACCATAACATCAATAAAGATAGTTTTCCCTCCCAAAGTTACGGGAAACTAAGGAAGGACTCCTAAAGGGTGACTAGTTCTTATGTTAAAAGATAACAGGTTCTGCGTAACTGGCACAAGCTGAGGATAACCCAAATATTGACAAGAAATAGAGGACAAAATACTAACGGACAATCCTTCATCTATCACCGTCTGAGGAACATCCCGACCACAAACCTGTATTGTAATCTTGAAAGGAATGTGAGAGGGAAGATGAGGTCCAGTTAGAAAACACCAATAAAAAAGGATGGCCTCATTACTTGGAGGGAGCTCTACGAGAGAAGGGGGAATACCCCCGAGCACGGACTAATCAGTAAGTGTAGACACAAACAAATCTCCCTAGTTTCATCCCGAAACTAGAACAAAACAAGACAGAATATAAAACTTTCCCTAAGTTTTAATTATCAATAATACTAACTAATAATAGATAAATGACATACCTTTTAAATGTCATTTGTCCTCACTAGTGTCTCCGTCGCTCTGTTCCAAGGCTTGAACCTTTAAATAGACACAAGCCAATGAAGTGAAAGAAACAACGTATACTTAACAAAACCTATGTATGTGATCAAGGAGTCATACAATAAAATAAGACCAATTTTATGGGAAATAAATGTATTATTGTATTAAAGAATGTGGAAGAAAGATACAACCATATGCCTTAATGTTGTCAATTTCCTTCCAACATTTTCTTGCTTCCCATACACTTCTTGCTCCACATTCTGAGATCAACAATCTATCTTGACAAATCAAAACTTAAAGCCACTCTAACCAAGCTAACAATCTCAAGCCAAATTTCCAATCCAACTTTCTCCATGAGAGATCCTCTCCTTTTATATGCTAAAGAGGATAAGGTGAGGAGGTTAGGATGATCTCAATAAATCATAAAAGAGAGTAAGATCCAAACTGATCAGAGGCCACCTGATCATAGAATATTCTCCTTCTAGAAGCATTGAGAAGATGCTCATTTTTCCCACATACGAAAATCATCGCACCCCCAGAACGAAGCAGAGTGCGATGATGTCGCAAGCTAGGTTTAGTACAACATGTGACGATCTGGAATCATCACACCCCTAGAACTGGAAAGGGTGAGACAAACCTCCTTATTAGGGTTTTTACAAAGGAAAATATGATTTCATCTCTCAAGCAAAGTTCTTCTCCCTTCTTTCCTAAGTAATTCAGGCCACTGATCCCTCTGAAGACACCAAATAGGTTTACATCATTAATAGTCATAGGGATGATGAAAATAATGTGTAACAATGGTAGGGAGGTTAGGATTAGTGGGTCGAGGGCAAGGAATGAAAGAGGGTTTTTTGTTTTGAAAAAACAACTTGTTGGACCTCTTTAGCACATTTAGTAGCTCCCGACCAAGTCTAAGGGTGGGCCATGAGAACCTGGGATCGAATTTCATCCTTTAGGACACTAATAAATCATTCACGAAAGAACGCGTCCACCATGCCCTCGGTTTGAAAGGCCAAATGATCAAAAGCAATTACAAAGTATTCCACTGTTCCTGACTATTTCAACTTGGTCAAACAACCGATATAGTGGGTATTAGTGTCAAAGCAGTGACAGAGCTCTACAACAAACTGGGTCCATGCAATATACCCCTGAAGTGATTTTTTATGCCATTTCCATCATTCGGGATCTAGATAGAGGACAACATAGAGAAGTTTCACCAAATCATCAGTAATACCATGTATAGAAAAACAATGCTCAATTTGAGTGAAATAACTCATGGGATCAGAACCATTAAATTTATTGACCTCAGCACGGGGAAGACGAGGGTCATGATGAAAGGAGTTGGATTGAAAAGGCAGAGAATGAGAGGAATCAATAGAATATGGTTGGTTTGAGGACAAAGGACCCAGAGTGCAGTTCAACAACTGGTCGACAACAGACTGGAGGGTGTTAAATTGGTTCATGAATTTGGCCTCCATGGTGTCAAATTTGTGTTGGACTTTGTTCTCGAATTGTGCAAGGAGAGAATTGGTAGGGCCAATATCCGATGTCACATGGTGGATGGATTCATGGGCTTGATTGATGGAATATTGTAGGTCTTGGTTACGAGTGGTGTCCATTTGGAGAGGGGGAGTGCGGTAAGGGAAACGGGGTGGGTGAGACCACATAAAATGACTTATAAGTGATAGGTACCACAATGATCAGGGCGAGAAGGGAAATATAATGAAATAGGTGGAAAAATAGGGAAATTGGAAAGGGGTCAGGTCCACTGAAAAAAAAAAGGATTAAAAATGAAAGATATAACCGTGATCAGGGAGAAAAGGGGAATCCAATGGGATATGTCCCAAATAGGTGTTCAGCGGGACCACTATTTTTTTTTTACTCCTATGGAGTTATACTCCGACCTGAATAACACTATAGTGATGAAATGCCCAAATGATTAAAAATAAGAAATGTGTAGTAATTTCGCAACCAAAATGTAGAAGGCACAGTTGCACGACAATAGATCTTGTCTGTTCTATTTTTTGTTTCCGTCCTAAGGGGTAGGGTATTCAGGGTTTCTACAGACAAGGGTTTTCACTATGCTATAACTATCTAATATACATGCGGGGTCCAATAATGGTACCCGACCCAATATCTCAGGGCACCAACTAAGGAGGCTAGACTGTTCCCTTAGCCGTACTACCCAACTACCCAGGTACTATAGAGTATCTTTCCAAGTGTTGTTCTCGGTGGCACTATAGAAGTCAAGCAACCAATTAGTTTATCTATAGAGGGATTCAAGATATCTAGGTCGATCCGTATACAGTTGTTGTCTGATGTGCTACCACTCGAAGGGGTACCAACAGGGGTCACAAGGGTGGCCAATAGATGTGCGCTTGAGTACCACTTGTATTTTTTACGTGTATTACTCCCCGACCATGGGTTTATTCACATAACGACATATCTTTGTAGCTTTAAGACGTCGGAATACGTCTCTACCGTGAAAAAAATTAATCCATTATTTTCTACGGAGGAAAGTGCTCTGATACCACTTTTAAGGTACCAAGTCTATTATATTAGTAGAAAAGAGAAATAATACAACAAATAACACCCAAATAGCAACAAAAGACAGAAATATTGCAGAGATAACAATGAAACAACAAATTATATGGAACCACAACACCAGAATTATACCTTTATTGATAGGAAACAATGTCCACTTGCCTCTTCGAGGGGGAAATCTCCAACAAAGCAGAGCTCTATTACAATAATTCTTCAATACAAAACTTCTCATACCCTCTACTCCTATTTATACTAAATATATCTATCAAAAAGAACAATCTAGAGGAAGATCCTTCTAGAAGTGAAAGCTTCTATTAGGTCTTATTACATATGACTTATTCATCCTTATTTCTAGGCCTTATTAATATTGACCTTTCTTACATGGAAATATATTATTCTACCCACTTGAGGGGTTAGGTAGGTTAGGTCCCTAACAGAGATGCAGTCGAACACTCGTAGATTCATCTAATAGGATCCAATGATGTAAAACCATTGTTGGAAATGCAAGGGAAGTTTCCATTGATGTATACAAGACCCAAGGTACTATCTGGTTTCTAGATTTTGATCCTGGATAATGCTTTGGTGTCGACAGGATGAAATCCATTGAAGGAGGGCCTTGATGTATCCCCCATCAATCGACATGAAACATACAAAGAAAGATGGTGTGTAAAGTAGAACATGACTTACTCAGGGATGATAGAGATAAATGGGTTGAAGAACTAAAAATGGCCGACACATGCAAACTTCCCTTGAACAAAACGACATGAAAAATAGCTTGACTTGGAAACATTGACTCGATAATGACCAAAACAATTTCCATGGGAGACTGGAAGAATGAGCAGTCAACGAAGTCTAAAAATTAGGCAGATGATAGTGATTCATAGCCAATGGATAACCCAACTGTGGTACATAGACATAAAATAGGTGTGTTATTCAAGGGTGACTTAACAGACGAATACCATTTGTGAAGATGACTAGACTAAAAACCCCTCAAATTTTCCCCCACCATGAACGACGAGTACCCCCTTTTTTTTTATGAGCTTGAGAAGGATAAAAAATTCTTGATATAGCTCGTCTTCAATGAGTCCCTCATCAAATGTTTAACGAACTTGAAGAAGGATAGGTTCGATCCCATATGGGTCATTCAATGTATAATTTTATGAGTTCAAAGAAGGTAAAATCAATGGTCTTTTCACATTTATAGAGTTTGAAAATAACTTAAATAAGACTCCAAGGGTATTATTTTTCGTAAATATAGTCCCCCAAGCCCGAAAAAGTATAAAACAATACAAGGGAGAACTCTTCTAACCAAGATTGAATAGAGTATTACTTTTTCATAATTAGTCCATACGGTCTAAAAAAGGGTTAAACTTACATTGAATAGACATCCTTGTGAATCCATTTAACGATTGTCAAAGGAAACAATCTCACACGATAAAATTTTCATGTTTAGGGAGTTTGAAAAAAACTTAAAGGAGACTCCAGGGTGTACCTTTGTCATGGTTGGTTACCGATCATGACAAAGGGGTAATATTAATCTAATTTGGAGAGAACAAGTGGTTTGAAACAAAGTTCTAGATGCATGGAACATGACTTAAGTGATCAAATGCAAGAAGAAACACGACAAATGATGACCACTCATAACAACAGTTCTCGTCCAAGGGTGTTGTAAAATGGGAGCAAATAGATAGCTAGCAGTCAAGCATGGGTGTGGTGCAATAAGCAATGGAAGCAAATGGTTATGTAGCACCAACAAGAAGTGAGACAACAATACTAATAAAGTGCAACCATTTAAACAACAAAAATGGTGGGAACCTCCTCCGGGAAGGGTACAAACATATATGGAAAGAGAGTGAATGCGGCTCAATTTCAGGGGTTAAAGCACTACGAAGGGTTCTCAAGAAATGTAGGGAATAACCTATCCCTATATTCCAGTTTGGGAACATGTACCTAAATTTCAATGGATGCCCCCATATTTGTAAGAAAAACTTCCCTAGAATCCTGTCAACACATGTAAACTAGATTCCAAGGTCAAAAACACATAGTGAAATCCAAAAAAGAAAATATTTTTGGATTTTTTTTAGATAAATGCAAAAAAAAAACACTCATACCACACACCTATGTATAAGGTACTACACATATTGATAATTTACGCCAAGTATATCACATTACTATGCTCAGGCCAAGGATATATTCATAATTGATGAACTCGTGAGCCATTATTGGCATTATATGGAACACCATGTCACGACCATGCCACATACGAATAATTTTTTCAATACAAATATATTAATCATGAGTGGTTTTATGAGCTATGGAATCTCCTTGATGGGATCCATCAAGACATAAGGGAAGTAAAAAAAAAATTCTTTGACATAAGGGATAGTGGAGAATTCGCTGGCAAGTTCTTAAAAAGATAACCAAGGTGGAAAAGGGTCAAGACTGGGAGGTGTACTGGATGTCCCAACCAATGCCCCCTGTTTCAAATCAAGACTCATCGTGTTATCTCTCATCAGTTCCAAATCAGGGATAAGGAAGGTGCAATGATTCTCATCCTCTCTAAAATGATCAATGGAAGCCATGACTTCAGGAAGGGCCTCTTCTGAAAGAAACTTAGTATATAGGAAATCATGTGAACTGAGAGAGTCAACAACCCATACGGGCGAAGAAGGTTGATCACACTCCACATGAGGATGGAGTTATTGACCAGTATCAATGGATGTTGATGGGATGGATTCTCCATGTGAGTTAACATCCTCAGTATGAGGTACCACCCAAGGATCAATTGACTTGAGGGATTCATCTATAGATGATAAAATCATGTTGATAGGAGCGATATGGGTAGTTTCAGATGAAGAAAGGTGGAATATACCCATAAGATAGGGATATTTAAACATACCTATACAGACACTTCTATACCCCCTAGAAGACTCACCTATAAAAGGTAAGTTGGTGCTAGGATTAGCTCACAACTTAGGTGTGAAATAATTGAGTTTATCAATGGTAACTATCTTTCCTTGATGGGGAAAATGTATGACGCAAAAGACAGTGGATGAAACAACCTTCATTTTGTAGAACCAAGTGTGACCCAAGAGAGGATTATAGCTAAGCCTTTTGTCTACTAATTTGACTTGTACAAAGACATTATTTCCCCTGAGATCAATGGATAAGGAGGTATGAATTCCATGGGGTTTGAAAAAATTCCCATCAAAATGTTTTAGGATAGTTTGATATGTGGATAGTTGAGGAGAACCAAGGTATTTCCAACATGAAAAAGACATAATGCGAGTGGCCTATCCTTCTTCGATCACCATATGAAATATATTCTTGTTAATACATTCAATCATGATTTGTAATGCTTGTTGGTGTGAGAGAGGCGGCTCACTCTGTTATGTGTCAAAGGAAATAATTTTTGACTCCAAAGGGTTGATTCCCCCTATGGATGATAGTAAGGATTTTTTCTGTGAAGGATAACTTTGATATACTTCAAGTTTTTCCATGGAACATGGTTCCTGGGAAATATCTTCCACTATGCTATAGTGTTGAGCTACCCAAGCATTCATATTATGGGTAGTTCATTGAAGTACCCCTTTTGGAGGGTGGATTGCGAGTTCACAAGATGGTTTATCAGAAGTGAGAGGGTCATTGGGTGGTCTAGTCGTTGAATGATCCTTAGATAAAGGTTTCCTTTCTTGGGAGTCATAGTTATTCACTCTGGTGCATAGTTCCATCATATATTTAACCATCATAATATTCACGGTTGAGGACTCCATGTTGCCCCCAGGTGGGCATGTAGGAGTTTGTGCTACCATTTTCTATTTCCAGGGGGGAAATGAATTGTTAATACCATTGGTTGGGAAGTATATCCCCCTCACTTGAGGTATTGATGAACCTTGACAAGGTGAGGGAAATATTTGGTGAAGTGGTCCTCCTTACATACCATGCAAGGATATTTTTCCTTTCTTTTGACCCTAGCATCGAGGTCTTGGGTTTTTGTACTCTCCTGCTAGTTAGAATATTTTTTTATTTACCCTTGTTTTAATTATTGCCTTGATGTTGCTGATATGAAGTGGATTGAACCACATTCACCTCAAAGTATTGTGCAGGAGAGAGAGGAGATTGATTATTGGTACCAGTCTGGGACGAGGCTAGGGTGGAGGCTGGATGTCCTTGTTTCCCAATCGATTCGGTCGCAGAATATAATTTTATGGAATCTATCATGCCATTGACATGGGTTTATGGGGATGGATTTAACAGATAGTTCGATGGTCGAGGAGAATGAGGAATCATAACATATAGTGTGCCAGAATTGGAATATACCAAGTCCAAATATTAAGCATGATTGATTGCATGCTCCATAGTAAAAACACCTCCCATGGAGACATCTCTAGAAATGGGTGGCAAGAGTGACTTAGTAAACCAATATTCCAAGAGTTGGTCTGGAATTGTGGCTTTAATCAACTATCGTTGCTCCCTCCATTCATGAATATGATCAGAAATATGAGGGGAGGTGAATTGTTGAAGTGAGGTTAGAAGATTGGTACCAGTCTCATACCGGATTGGTAGTTGGAAATGAGTTAGAAATTCCATAGAAAGAGAATTAAAATCGACAAAGGGGTTTCATAGTACCTCAATATACCATTTTTTTACTGAACCTATGAGAGTTCTCTGGAAAAGTATTAATCAAATAGAATCATCCGTCAAGGAGTTATAAGTACACCAAATATGGAAGGTCATCACATGATTGTTAGGATCTTCACCAGGCTTCTCATTGAACTTTGATATGTCGAAGGAATGTTTGGCAGGGATGGGTGGCCAGAATTTGGCATGGTTTATGGAATCATTAGTCAAATGTGATAAATTTGGTAGATCTAATGTAGCCAAAAAGGGAACTTGTCGGTTTGGTTGCGAATACTAGTAGTATAGATGTGGCATCATGGTACCAATAGGAACATATACAGGTTGTGATGGAATTGTAACACCTAATAGTCCCCCTATATACTGTTATTGAGAGGTTTTGGGAGTAGGAAACATGGGGTTCACTATTTGAGAGATAAAATCTCCTTGCAGAGGGATTCCTATTCGATTAGGTTTTCCCCATGGAGTCTTGGAAACCCTTTGATACTGTAGTCTAGTATAAATCCCAATAGGTACTGAAGTAGAAGCAATGGACAGGCCTACCAGAATGTCCTGCCCCCAAGATTGAGTTTGTATTCCAGTAAGGGATTGTCCTCAAACTGGTTGCTTCCCCTAGATTGGTTTTTTCCACCAAGTTGGTTTTTTCCCCCATACTGGCGATGGCCCCGCAACTGAGGGTTTCCCCTAGTTGGTTGTTTCCCCCATGTTGGATGTTTCCCCCATGTTGAAGAGGGCTATGTAGTTGAGGTTTCCCATCTGAATAGTTTGTGTAGGATGAACATTTTTTGTGACTATCATTGGGTTACCTACTTGACTAGAAAGGGGAAAATACAAGCTACTAATTGCAGGGCCTGAGGTAGAAACACTATTGGCCACGTGACTAGAGGGAAAAGGTATAGAACATCCAAGAAAATAACTTGGTGTGAACATATAGGCAACCAAGGTGGCAGGAACAAAACTTGATCCATGTGTGAAAGGAGTTGTATTCACGGCTGGTTGTGATGGGGAAAACTTGGTTAACAATGTTCCCCACAAAGAAGAAGTGATAGTAGTAGTGATGTGTGCCAGAGCAACTATATCAGGATCAAGTGTTGCTATCACTATTCCATCTATATAGTTAGGTGTTGTTTCATCCATCCTATAATATCACTTACTTTACATATCGGGTGGTAAGCGGTGAGAAGAAAAAGAATCAATAAATCTTGTTGAAGGAAGACCAAAAAGTAGTGGGCTATAAAGACCAATAAAAAGGGGATTAGCGGGAGGGATAAATAATTCCTCAATGATTTTGACTTCCCCTTCAGTATGGTCATTCAGGGGATCTATGCTCCCAATTTCACAAGAAACCTCTTCATTAATAGTTCCTTCATTTAAAGGGTTGTGTGGAAGATCGTGTTCTTGAGGTTCCAACCCTGGCATTCTCCAAGATCTTCGGAGACCTTGGTTGGCCATGGTGAAAGTGTAATATAAATAATGATCCCTAAGGCCAACTATGAATGTCGAAAGAACACACCCCTAAGAAATCAAAAGGTAATCAACCAAGAAAACAATAAGTGAAAGGATCTTCCCAAGATAGGATATCAAGCTGTCAACAAAGATATGAGAAACAATTACGATAATCCTCACACAAAAGTTCCCCAAGATGAAACTATGAGCCCATAGAAAAATAACCTCAGGGTTTGTTGAAGCTAATATTGAATGTCTGTCGTAGGTACCATAAGGAATCCCCCTTGTAGTCACTTGTGTGGAATCCTAGGAGAGGTTATTATGTCTACCAATTCACAATGAATAGTCAAGGGGGTATAATGGAAATTCAAGACTAGAAAATGGGCATAGGAAGGCTAGACAAAAATTCATGACCCAAAAACTAAGAATAAGTGGTGTTACCCCCAGGACTTGCCACTCTTCAAAGCCCCAAACTTGCAATAGTACCACTAGGCGAAAGGAAGAGGGGAAATCCTAACTGATCGCTTTGCTTGACCTTTTGTTTGACTCTTGTGTGAGGGGATTTGTCCCAACTAACACTAATTGCTAATACTATATTTTTAATCTCTCTAGTATTCTACAGTCTCATTTAATAGCCTTGGATAGTTTACTCACTTCACCCTAATCCAAAGGCCCTATCCTTATACTAATGTTGGTGTGTTATAAAACAAAAGATGTTTAATTAATTTTATTAAGAACATTGGTTAATTTTAATGGTTGTTTTACTTAGTAGGGTGCACGGAGATGAAACTGATGATGTGATGATTTGACTCGAAAAACATGCAGAAAGAATGAGATGCAATGATTTCTCTTTCAAAGAATTTTATCTGAGGGAAGGAGAAGAGATATTTTTTTTTATTAATGTTAAATAAACACCCAAGAGAATGAAGCTTTCACTTTTCCTTTATGAAATGGAGAAAATTTGAAATTCAAAACTATCAAATTAATGTCTCTAAAATTCCAAAATAAAGACAATCTCTAAAATATGTACCAAAAACACTCCACCTATGAAAGTAGGATGCAAAACTTTTTTTTCTTCTTTCCAAATTGCATGAAAACTCACAAGAGACTCTTCTTTTTCTCTTGATTTCAATCAAAATGAAAGGATTCAATGACACTTGCAAAGAACTCAAAAGATAAAGAATGTGAAGAAAACAAGCACCCAAGGAATAAAATATCCAATCACAAGGATGTCTTCAACATAAAAAACCCAAGTTTTCAATGCTAATTTTTTTTTTGAATGACTTGAAAAAATGTTACAGTGACGACGGCTGGAACATATATCAGAAAGACCTATGAGACTGTAAGGAAAGGAAAATATCATATATGGGATAGATTTGAAGGATGTCTCTTCAAAAACAAATTTTTAATGGTTGTTTGTGCCTTGTCAGTTAATACAGAGCGATTGGTCACACGTTGCACTAGGAGATACTTACAACCACAACCATTGGTCACACTTCTCATTGTGATTTCTAGGTGTCCATGAGCTGTAATGGACCAATTTGATACTAAAAGGGGTGTGGTATCCCTTTGTGCATGGGACACTCGTGACCGTGATCATACAAGTGTGAAAACTAATAGATCTAAGGAAAATCTATCAAATATGACACTGGACACTTTCAAATAGATTCATAAAATACTTATGGGATAGAATAAAAAAAAAAAATGTGGCTTAAAATAGGCAAGGATGTTGAGAATATGAATTCAAAATTTGAGGAAGAAAACTAAATAAATAGTAATGAATTCCCTAGTATGGTCGCCAGTATATTGTAAGATAAATGTACCCTGCAGAAGTTACCTTCCTTAGGCTCTTCCTAGACCTAAGACAGAATAGAGATGCAAACTAAAATATTACCTAGATCTAAGTAATACATGATGCAATCTCTAAGATGAAACAGTAGAGTACCTACTCAGTAGTTCGATGGTTTTCCTTGCACACTCCTTGGTTGTTCAATCCTTTGAAGATGTCCTTCACTTTCATGAATGTAGATCTACGCACATAAGAACTCCAACAAACACCTCTCACAAGATCAAATTTAACATGTATCAATAACTTATAGATCTAATAATGTGACATAAAAACATGAAATCATTAACTCTCTGTAAAGATTGTAATCACCATATCCAATCAATTAGAGGGGGAAATCATGTGCATATTCTATTAACAAAGAAAAAATCTTACAACTTACAAAAAAATAGCTTGATGAATCTTCTCTCAATTTCCTTGGCCATGCTCTGTAATCAATCTAACATCATAATTTCACTCTTTATTTTTCTCCCCTTTTCCCATGAGAGGCCCTCAATATATAGGATGAAAGAGATGAGATGGTGGGTAACTCTTAGACACTCAAAATAACAAGCTTCTCGAGGTTGAATTGTGAGAAATCTGAGCTTGATCCCATCTCATTGTAACCATTCCTAATTTGAGAATAACAGACCCAGTTGCACCCTACATTCCTACAGGATGTGGCCGGTCGCGATTTGCAAGAGAGCAAAGTGTGACCATCAATTTGGGTCACGATCTGTAAAAGAATAGATCATGACCAAGAAAAAAGATTGTGTATACTCAATGGAAAATTGACATAAGTAATTGTTTCAGCCTACTAACCTCTAGAGAATATCCATCGGGTAATCAAGTGGAAAATAACTATATGACATCTTCCATAGGCTATATCTTCAAATGTATAATGATGTAGAACCTAAAAATTTTAACATGGGCAGGGTTACTTTGATATGTCTCCTAAGTAATATTCAATGTTTTTTGTTTGAAGAATCCCATAAAACATTTATAGAGAAAATTCCAAGATGACTCACTTGTAAAATGCTAGGATCGATGTTTTGATACCAAATTTTATGAACCAACACCTTGAGAATGATAAAAAAATCAATGAATAATAGTCAAATTTGAGGGGAAAACCTCATTTTATAATATATTCAATTTACAAGATGAGATAAAATGATCCTAAGACTAGGTCTCCTTGGTGTGTGTGTAGGTGGTTGTGTATGTAAGAGAGAGAGAGAGGGAGAGAGAGAGAGAGAGAAAGGGTATGATGATAACAAAAGGGTACAATGAACGGTTCTCTCCTACATAAAAATATAACACTAGAATTGTAATAATTTAATATCTAGGGATTATTAAGGGGTTTAATACTTAACATGGGGATTTGTATAGGGATTAACGCTATTACATTTTGATTCAAATAAATTTTTAATTATTTCTAGAGTTTGATAAGAAATAACTAATTTAGATAACATACCTTCAAGGGAACTCTTATTACTTTCATCCACCTAGATACGTATAGGAGTTATTTAGTGAAATTGGCATAATGGAGTTAAGGAAGTTGTAAATGTAGTATGGAACACATAATCACGAGGCTATAAAAACTCACCAAGAGTTTGTAGCCCTTTGTTACCCTTCTAGTTGAAAAATGGTGGCTAATAATGTTGCTCATGGGAAGTCTCAATAACATGTACTTGTTGAAAAAGAGATTGGACCCTAGGAATGTCTTCACCAGAAGGTTCCATAGTCATTGTCTCTCCAAATTCATCACTTGTATAATTAACATAGGTAAAAATTGATCTTGTTACCTCATCCAGGTGATAGTTTGATCCAAGTGGATATTGGTGGCCACCCACATATTCCAACTAGCTCCTCATGTCCATTTTTGATTCAGCATGTCTTTATAATTATGAGTTCTACACTTCTAGGGTTGTCTGAAGCCTCCCACATTCTCTAGGTGGATACAAGTGGCCTCTTGTTATAGCAAGATTTGCCTCACCATTTCTATCTTGCACAGAGGGCCTTTTTCCATTTCCCTATGCAGACTTGTCATCCCTTTTTGATGAATCCAGAGCTAAAAATACATATTTTTCCACATATATGCACCCTATCTACTATACAACATGCGTATATCCAGGCTGCTCCACTACAACCCATGCACATCGAGATTTGTGCCAGAAAATGCAAAAATGAAGTTGGGTTTCCATGTCACGACAAGAGATCTTTGATCCTTGGCCTTCCATATACTGGAAACGTTTTGACTCATCCCTTCAGTGGAATTTTGAAGGCTATAAGAACACAATTCTAAGCTATGGAAAAGAGGAGAAATCATTCAACTTTGAGAGAAAAGTTACTCTAGAGAAATTACTTCATATTGAGTCTGCATCCCTTTGTCCCTCAAGTTTGAACACATTGTTCAACCCCCAATATCTTTCCATATTGTTGAGAGAACCTCATTGTCTTTCTCTTATGAGATTTACTTTGGTGGAGGATTGAAGTGGTGGAGGCCCAGTTGGAAGGAACTTGGTTCCTTGGTTTCGAACTGTGCCGACATGGAAGTTTGTAATGTTGTCACTTCTGCTGATCAATTATTAATAGAAATACTCCTTTCCCGTCCTATTGGTATCATGCAAATATATGATTATTATCCCTGGGCATGTTTGCAATGTTTATTAATGGATCATGTTATCTAATGTGCTAACCCCTTTATACTATCACTATGTACTTTCTCTGCTTGTTTGTTGAGAACTTGTTGTAGGTATAAAGATTTGGTTCGAAGTGCTCAACGGTGGAACATCATCGAACGTTGAATCGAGGTAAGCCTCTTTCTTATCTTTCACATTAGTTTATATAGCATGCAATGGAATTGAGTTGATTTCTGCAGTCATACCTATCTGTTGTGGTTTACCCTTGGCCATAGAGATTTTTTCCCTCGTACCAGAATTGGCCACTCTATTAGGGAGAGATCTTATTTCTAAGGGTTGAAGTACTTTTTCTCCTTGCATTTCTCTTTTTCCATTGTGTTTCTTGTCATATCACTGCTTGACATATTATGTTCACTCTAGGTTTGAGTTTTCAACCTTTTTACCCTTTCCCGGCCTTGTTTTCAATCTTGTATGTGCCTTATTTCCTTGACAGTCATGTACACATGTGTTCTGTCTCACTACGAGTTGTGTATATACGCTCTGTTTCCCAGAACAGTTGCTTACACCTTATTTCCTTGTTTTGTTGCTTGGTTTGGTGGGATTTGATGATTGTTGAGCCTTATTAGGTCTCTGTAGTGCCTGTTGAGCTTCTCTGGGTTGACAGGAAACCTGTTTGGAGTTGAATTTTGGGCATAGTTTTTCTCATTGTTTTTCATTTTTTATTTGTCCTTGAACTCTGGGTTGTTTCTTGGCTACTTGGTATTCTGCTTGAGTTATTTCGTTTATACACAATAGAATTTATATATCAAGTTTCTTATCAGTCCATGCATTTTCTTTTTAGTATATTGAAAATACAAAAAAATAGGCATTTTACATTGCTTGGCATTTTTGTCCTTTGAATATTTATCATTAGCTTAGTGCATTTAGTGAAATATTTCATTTTACTTATGAATTACGGAGCTAAAATTGAAAATTGCACTGTTTTATATGCATGTCATTCATTAAAAAGTTAAAATTAGACTTTGCATTATATTTATATTTATTTTCTTACAGAGTCATAATATCACGAGTTTCACTTCCATACCCTTTTGAGTAATCACGACCAATAAAATTTATGCTTTAAACTAAAATTGATTAGTCACGATTTTATTTTTAGGGTGCACAAACTAGTCTAGGATTTAGTGCCTTGGAATAGGATTTTGTGAGCAAATTTCTCCAAGGAAATTAAATCAACATATGTGTCTGAGACAGGGATATGAGAAGTCCATTGTATCATTGGTAAGATCAGGAGGCTCCTCTCACATCGGAGTTAATCACGAGGGTGCGTGAAGTTAGTTGAATGGATAACCCTCGTATACTCACCTAGCATCAAAGATATTTATGTGGGTTTATTCATATTTGGGGATATTGCTAGTACCCAGACCTCTGTGAGAGGTAGTGCTTTCAAGGTTTAGGGCTTTGCTACCCTGCCCATACAGTAATCCATACTTACGACTGCTTTCATGTGCATCAGTTATACAATGGTTTATTAGTTGCTTGACTTAGGTATCTAATAGGTTACTTGCATGGGTTATTCTGCTTGTACCCTGAGTTAGATAGGAGTCGGACAACACACAACATTTATGGTGGATTACCTCTCCAGGGGGATCTAACCGACTGGTTGTTAAGCCCATGAGGGCCCCTATAACTGATTATGTTACCTCCAAAATTTAGTGGGGCGTCTCAGGTCCCTCTTGGATGAGACATACCTTCTTTAGCAAGGGAGGCCACTTAGCCACTTTAGCCCGTTTGCATGCATATTGGTCGTTTGAATTTTTGGTATGTTATTCAATTACTAGTTGGCCTTAAGAGTTTATATTGAGTTCTCTTTATCATGGATAGTGGAGTTCCTTTTTATCCCTCATTTACTGATACCCCCCCATGAAGTTCATGGGAGAAAATACATTCGTTTATTATAATGGTATGCAGAATTATGGTACTCAGTCAATGCCTTGAGTCTTTAATCATTTTTCTCATGGTATGTATGATATGTCTTTGCACTTTCCATCCTCTGTCTCATCTCCTTATGCGAATACAAGTTTTGGGTCTGGGGGCATGATGCCTCCTTCTTATCCCTCTCAGTTTGGTGGGAGTCATATCCTTCAATCACCTCTTACGGTAGGAGGTTGGAATATTCCTTCCTACAAATCCACTATGTGAGAAGTAAGTGCCCAATTAAGAAATCATTCTACTTGTTACACTTCGTCCACTTATCTTTCTTCTGCTATGTCGATTCCTACAAACACTTTTCACATGGCATACCTCCATCTGCCCTCTGGTGTTTCATCTGGGGGGAATTATTTTTATATGGGCAACCCCCCTCACAAAGTTCCTTCATTTGGGGGAAACAGATATCCTTACATGAGTAACCCTTGTCATGTCGCTTTCTCTTCGCAAGCAGCTTCCTTAGTGTCGATGCCCTTACAACACTTTATGGATCAGTATGGAGGAGGATACTATCCTACTAGACAGGGACAGGGTGTAAACCAATATCCTTCCTGGCCTGCAATTTCTCATAACCAATATTTCCTTGGACCTTGGTCTCAAATTCCGGAATTCACTTCCGCCACAAGTCCAATCACCACGTGTCATACTGGTATTATATAACCAACCTTTGCTAGCCATGTTGGATATTGGTCGACAACCTCTGCGAGTCATGTTGAAGACCTGCAACCAGTCGTTGCAGGTCATGTTGGGGGCACAAGTCCAATCACTACGTGTCATACTGGCATTATATCACCAACCTATACTAGTCATGTTGGAGATTGGTCGACAACCTCTGCAAGCCATATTGAAGACCTGCAACCAGTCGTTGCAAGTCATGTTGGGGGCACATGTCTGGTCACTGTTAGCCACACTACACATACATCACCAACCTCTTCTAGTCATGTTGGGGATCCATCACCAACCTCTGAGAGTCATGTTGGATATTTGCTACTAGCCTCTACAAGTCATGCTGGGAGCATGTCACCAGCCACTGCAAGTTATGCTAGGGGAATTCATATGATTGAGAATCCTAGACATCTCAAACGTAAGCCTAGATTCCTTTGCAGGTCTTGTGAAGGAAGTCACCTTACTCATTTGTGTCCTATTACTGTTTGGATAATAGAAGCGTGGGGCTCGCCTAAGGGCCCTTTGGGTTATGAGCCATCTATGGTTTCACAACACTCTGTTCCTTCTATGGTTGATACAACATTCATGCCGATTCAATCCTTGGCTGACACCCCTTTTCCTTTAAGGGTTGATGCATCCTTTGACCTTGTTTTCTCACATCCCATTCAACTTGTGGTTGTGTCGATGAAATATTTGACCAACACCTCTCCTATGTTCTGGGGTGATGCATCTCTTGACCTTGTTGTCTGACATCTTGTTCAACCAATGGTCGTGTCGATGCAATCTTCGACCGAAAACACTCCTATTTTTTGGGGTGATGCACCTCTTGACCTTGTTGTCTCACATCCTATTCAACCAATGGTTGAGGAAGTAGTTGTATCGATTCACTATTCGATCGACCCCACTCTTCTCTTGGAGACTGAAAAGTCTAAGGAAGTAGTCATGCCAATGCAATTTTTGATCAATCCCGCTCTTCTAGTTCTGGTTCTATACCTTTTATGACATGTCCTTAGAATTTCTAGTACTTCACCTTTTGAACAAGAGAGAGTTTTACTCTTCCCGAGTTCTCTCCCTCTAAGTCTTGACGAGGTTCCCTCTAATTGGTATGGTCTTGTGGGGTATCCAATGCCTCCGCCTATGTATTTTCCCTTCTCAACTTGGAGAGCTTCGGGTCTTCCCAAGCTTGTGTCGGTTCTTCGTAGGATACCAACATTCCACTGAAGGTCCACACGGGAGCCTTGGCCTCCCCCATGGCTTTCCACCTATAATATCCCTAACGAGTCCAAGTTAATCTCTTTTCCGACTCGTTCAAAAAGTGAAAATATTGTTGAGTGATTTGTCCCTTTCAAACTCATTAAATTGGACTTGAAAGGTCGTGAGTCTTAGTTAAGCTCTTTTCCAATTCATATAAAAAAACCAAAAATATTGCCGAGTGATTTGTCCCTTTCACACTCATTAAATAGGATTTGAAAGGTCATGAGTCTTAGTTAAGCTCTTTTCTGACTCATTATCAAAAATAGAAAATATTGTCGAGTGAACTTGTCTTTTTCACACTCGTAAATTGGATTAGAAAAGACGTCTATTTGGCACAAGTTTACCCCTTTTTCACACCAAGTAGACTAAAAGACATAAAAAAGGATTTTTTTGGCGTTAAGTTGTGATTGCATCTCATGACCTCGCTTGCAGTATTGATCCTTTAGAGGATTCTCGCTTTGTGTTATAAACCGTTGCCTAAGAAGTTTTTGCATCCTCAAACAAGTAGAGCCTTGTTTATATCCTTCACAATTTGACACCTTATACCCTAGAGGGAACATCACCCCGAGTGTCCATCTCCCGCATGCATTTCCTTGCATTGAGCATAGGTACGTTCCACTGCTGAAACTAGTTTTGCTTACTTGCGACACTCGTTTCCTCCTATATATCATAGCATTCATTTGTTATGAAAAAACAAAAAAAGATGGGCAGGATGGGAGTACTATATTATAATTGGAAGCAGTCATGCCTCCTTTGAACAGAGCACAAAATTTTTGAGTCCTTCTGTCATCATAATTTTGGGTTTAGCATGGCCTTAGGAAGCCGATCTTGTTACAGAGTTTTCTCTACCGACTGGTTACTCTTCCAATCCCTATAGAGAATGTTATTGATGCCTCCTACATCTAATAGTCACATCATTGAGTCTATGTTGTCAGAGTACACCATATGTCTCATTCTCTTGTTCAAAGGAATTCTATCAAATTGTGTTGGCCATTCCTCAGAAATCTTGACCTTACATGTTGGCCATACCCTCAATTTGTCTCAAAATCACATGATACTATGGTATTATCATGCACCCTGGCCCTACTTTCATCATTGGTAGGTCACCTTGAATCCAACAATCGACATTTCATCATTGGTCGTTGACTGGGTGGTTTCCCTTGTGTTCGACGGAAAGACACCTATTCACACTTTGGGATTTGTGCAATGTCTTGTATTCCATTAGCCTTATTGGTGGTTTCCTCACCTTTGTCAGCAACTTTCCTCATTGGCTACTATTCAAAGGGTCTTTTTCGTGTACCACTTTCATTTGGCACATGCAAAAGACGCACAGGGTCATTGGTTCATGAACATGTTCTTCGTCCGATATCCACCGAATTATGAACCTTATTTGTTCCTCGTGATGAATGATGAGAGATGCCTTAATTCTCTCCTTTCAGTGGGTCTCTTTCCATCAAATTCAGCTCATTTATTCTGGATATGGGACCTAGAGTTTTATGAGTACCTTGAGACTTGCAGTCATTAGTGGCAAGCTCTCTCACCATTGACAAATGTGAATACATCAATGTCTTTTGATCAATGGATTCCTTCGGTCTTCGACATCGACTCCTTTATTCACACTTGTAGGAATGTGCTCAGTGCTTTGATACCTACTTTCATTATTGGTAGGTTGTCTCATGTCTATTAACGATATACCTCAATGATCGGTAATCAAATAATGTCTCATTGTGTTCAACCTCAACTCCTTTATTCACATGATGTAGACTTTCACCCTTGGAAGATAGTGTAGAAGACTTGAAGACATCACTATGTTGCCGCAACTTTCCTGAGTTGTTTTTTCCCTTTCATTAGACCAACATCTATTTGACCTCATTGATCATGGGAGATCTGATTATACTCCATGGTATACAAATATCTTCAAATTGATTTTGAGACTAGTTTCACTGGGCCTTGTTTGTGACTATGACAACTTTTGGCATATAACCGCATTTGTATTTGCCTATTCATGGCCATGGACATATATTTGGTATATTTTCCACATGGATCTACATTGTATTCTATCGGAAACCATGTATGTAAAGTCAAAGGAAAATGTAATGAGCAACTAGTCTTTCCAGATGGGTTTACACCACTCCACTTCTGGGTTATTTATAATGTATTTTTGCCATCATAGACACTCCTCTAATCTCACACATTAGGGGGCATCTGTAATAGAAATATTATCCTCACCATTGATATGTTGCATAGAGGGCCTTTTTCCATTTCCCTATGCAAACTTCTCATCCCTTTTTGATGAATCTAGAGCTAAAAATACATATTTTTTCACATATACGTGCCCTATCTAGTATAAATCATGCGCATACACAGGCTGCTCCACTACAACCCACGTACATCGGGATTTGTGCCATAAAATACAAAAATGAAGTCAGTTTTCCATGTCACGATAGAAGATCTTTGATCCTTGGCCTTCCATATACTGGAAACGTTCTGACTCAACTCTTCAATTTCATTTTGAAGGCTATAAGAACACAATTTTGAGCTATGGAAAAGAGGAGAAAACATTCAAATTTGAGATCAAAGTTACTCTGGAGGAATTACTTCATATTGAGTCTGCATCCCTTTGTCCCTCAAGTCTGAACACAGTGTTCAGCCCCCAAGCTCTTTCCCTGTTATTGAAAGAACCTCATTGTCTTTCTCTTATGAGATTGCCTTTGGTGGAGTATTGGAGTGGTGGAGGCCCATTTGGAAGAAACTTGGTTCCTTGGTTTTGAACCATGCCGACACGGAAGTCTGTAATGTTTTCACTTTTGCTGATCAATTATTAATAGAAATACTCCTTTCTCGTCCTATTGGTATCATGCAAATATATGATTATTATCCCTGGGGATGTTTGTAATGTTTATTAATGGATTATGTTATCTAATGTTCTAACCCCTTTATACTATCACTATGTACTTTCTCTACTTGTCTGTTGAGAACTTGTTGCAGGTATAAAGCTTTAGGTCAAAGTTGTCAATAGTGGAACATCATTGAACATTGGATTGAGGTAAGCCTCTTTCTTATCTTTCACATTAGTTTATATAACATAAAATGGAATTGAGTTGATTTGTGTAGTCATACCTATCTATTGTGGTTTACCCTTGGTCGTAGAGAGTTTTTCCCTCATAACACTTCTCTCCTAAACTAACTGGATTATTTTGTATGTTTTCATGTCAGCACATCTTGTTGTACTTCCAGAGTTGTTTTGGGGCCCTAAACGTTGTTTTCTTGACTTGCCACAGTGAGTATATAGATAGAGGTAGATTTTGATGGAAAAATGTGTAGTTATCTGGAAGACCTTTCCAATGGGATATCATGCACGTAAAACGAAGGTCGTATGCAAATAGTATGCCCCTAGGAAATTGAGGTACCAAATTACACCATATTACCCATAAGGCCCACATGAATTTTGGTGTTTCACCTTCCAGGGTTAGGATTTTGTATTTCTAGTGTTTTTGAATTCATGACTAATATAAAAAGGGCCTCTAGAGCCTCATTGTATTCCATTATGCTCAGATGGATGTACGTAGAAGCCACATCTCTTCTCAGAGATAGCTGCCACCATTCAAGCAAGTTTCAGTTCTGCAGTTTTATAGCTTCAACCTATTTCATTATTTAATAGAAGATATTGTTCACTGGATATTTGTGTTATTCTTCCTATCTCTCGGTTTATTTTATTCGGTCTATTAATCAGTTCGTTCCGCTCTTAAATATGGATCAGTGGTATTAGAGCGATATTCTCTTCATTTATTTTTCTTCATGCATGTGCCCAAAAAGGGCTGGGTACAAGAAGTTGGGACTCGAACCAATCGAGCCATTACCAGATTGGTTGCACTGAGCTCGAAAAAAACCCATGGGAGATGAAAAGAAATATGATGGAGTAGGATATCCTACTAAAATTTTTCTCGAGGAATCTCTCACGCGACAAATGAACAAAATGATGGACAACTTAGCACAGATCCTTTGACGGTTGCCCACGGGAGAAGCATCTTCACCAGGCAGCCATGCAACCCCCTTCAAGGTATAGGTAAATTTTTATATTACATTATTTGAAGGACTAATAGCTGTGTATGTTGTAGATAAATGGTTGAATTTGCTTGAAGGATATTTTTTGGTCCACAATTTTTCCGATCGAAAAAAGATCACTTTTTCACTCCTCAAGATCGTTCCCCATGTTAAAGAATGGTGGGGTACTTACTTTGAACAAAGGGTCATGGAGGAATCTGTAATTGTTTTGGTGGTCCCTACATGGGATTCCTTCTAGGATGCCATTAAAAAACAATACTACATGTTGAGCACTCAACACACCCTAAAAAGCCTATGTCAATTTTTTACTTTTTGGGTACCACTTGATATTTGCACTGCCTGATTTGACTTCATTTTTGAGAAATGTTTTGTCTTTTCTTATTATCATGAATCTCATCATATTTTCAGTCTTGTTTGAACTTATGAAACCCCATGAATTTAAAGGCCTTAACACCTAAATAAAGAACCAACAGCCAAAACACTTCACTCGGCGTGCTAAGATTCGACATCGAAAAGAATTTAAATAAGGAAAAGAACCACTCACTGAGCACTGATCTTCATCGCCATTGACAAAAGGAAGTTTTGTTTAGCAAAATTTCTTGCATAAGAATATCGTTGATAGACAATTCACCTTCGACATCGGTAAAAGACGAAGAGAATAGAAGTTAACAAAGAAAGAAAAGATATCGTTGATAGCCAATACCCGACACACTTATAGGAATCGGGGAAAACCTAAAGGGATCTGAAAAAACATTCTGGCCGCACTAAAAGACATTCTTGATCATTGATCCCCAATGCATTTTAGACATCGGGAATTTTTCAAGGAAGCTAATCCGAAGAAATCATTTGATAGGTTTATCATCGATCGTCGATCCTAGAAAATTTTTCGGAATCGACAAGCTAAGGTTTGTTTTAGAATTTAATAAATTAATGAAAGCCCCAACTCTGATTAATACACATGAATTAGGTCATCGATATTGAATGCCACATATATTTACCAAATTGGGAAAACCGTACAGTCTAGTTTTACCCCGAGTCATTCTTGGTTCCCTAGGTCTGATTCACACCTCCGAGTCAGCTTTGTGACAACAACATTGTATGGTGAGATTGATTGGTGTCAAATCTTTTGCAGAAGGACCTCAACGAAAAATTTCATAACACATCCTCGATCCACCCACTAAGAGAGCTACACGATGTGACATTTTAGCATTAGATAGGATTGGATTTTGAGCATTTAAGGGGCTAATTAATACCAAATTCCGTATTAGTTTCTACCTCGTTTGCCAATCAAAGAGGTTGTTTAAAATCACTGATATACCGAATCATCCCCACGCCTTCGTCGTCAACCCACGATGAATTTAAGTATAGATATTCGACAACATATCGGTTTAAATTTCACTCATCACCCAAATTGAATGGATGATGCGAAACGGTAAGTTCTTCCCCGGTTTAAATTCTCTTGAACCATTGTAAACAAAATCATTCTGCGCACAAGGAGATTCAGAGCATCTAAAGAAGCAAGATGAGTAATTCCAAAGTGCAGAGATCCTATGAGTGTCAATATAACCAGGTTTAGAAATATTTAAATGTATGTATTCAAGTCTGTGGATTCTACATGGTTATAATTCATATATTTTTTATCTAGTTTTGCTCTTTACACAGTCTCTAAAAAATTTGTTTTGAGTTCCAGGAACAATGCCACCAAGAAATCCATCCAACAGATGATCGCTGAGGGAACTGAATCTGAAAGAACCAGAAGTGGGCAAAGGTTTCTCTCCAGGGGTCACAAAACAATTGTACTACACGTCGAGACTAAAGCATGTCATCAAAACATCGACGAAGAAGGCTTTCATCCAGCCTCCAGCCTTTGGAGATATAGAAGCAAGCATAGGATCCAAGATGGCATTCCTGCATTGGGGATAACTCTTTAACAAGATCAGTCGAGAGGAATACCCAGAATATGTACCACACAGTGATCCAAATGTTAGAGTGCTCGACGACGAAGTGTTCCTGAACATACGATGTTCGTACCTGCATATGGTGGCGAGAAAAACTCTATTTTTCTCTGTATTGATTTCATGAAGTGGCTCATCAACCACACAGACACACATAAGTGTTTAATCAACGATGAAAATTGTGGTTGTGTTAGAGTGTTCTTACCAATGGAAGTCCAGAAGTATTACAAACATAGAGACCCTGAGGAGCGACTAAACACATATTTTTTCGTGAAGTTCTATGAGCGCCATGACACTAGCCTAGCGATGGCCTCATTGTGGAGGGAGGACAAGAAATAAACCAACTGGAGCACTGGTTGGTACTCAACGACAAATTTAAAGAAGCCATACATCTATTTTATTTCTCTCATCTGTTGATTATATGGAGAGAAGGAATGCTCCCGATTTTTAGAGGCATGGATGCCCTTAGCTTACACAGTGGCTATTTCTGGGAGGATTTTCAACTTAGGAGCCATAATTTATAAAAAATTGAGCATATGCATACAACGGGATCAGATGCCAAATGAGGGAGAGATACCAGTTTTCGACATGGCTTGATATTTGCTTGACGTCATGTGCGCTAGGAAAATTTTCGCTAGCATGAATCTGAGTTCGCATGTCACAGATCTCCCAGTCCATGTCTATTTCACTATCCTATGGGAGAACATGTATAAAAAGTATTACTCCACCATATGTGATGAATTCATTGCACAAATTTATTTCTTTCCTTTTAAGAAAGAATGCCCAAGACTATTGGTTGCGACCAAGAAGATGATATCAAAGGTAGGCCACTTGTACTTGGACGAGCACAACACCTACATCAGGGTGTTCACAACTACTAGAGAACCACCTCTCTTACCAGTTCATGTCCCAGACCAACTTGTAGTAGGAGAGATATGCTATCAAACCATATTGCAAGGCTACAATGCCACCCTAGTCAAGGACAAGAAGTGAGTGTTCATTCCTTATGCTTTCCATGTAGGTTTCTACTTGGTTAAAGACATGGCTCAAGCCAAGCAAGAAGGGTTGAGCCATATCGAGTTCAAGTTCCAGACAGGTCGGTTCTGCAAGCATGATCGAAAGGGCCTGGTCTTGCAACACACTTCACAAGTGTTGTCCTGATGGTCGTATGCCCACGACAAATTTGAAGATGAAGTCTTCATGGAAAATGCCTAGGACTGGGACGAGGTGGTAGAAAGGATGGCTGACCCAAAAATGACTAGGTTCAGGGCCATGATCCTAGATGAATAGGTGATGACCATAGAGAAATTGTCTCAATAATCCCTCAGAGCCAAAGAATAAATCAGAGAGGCAGAATAGAGGTTTCCTTATGACACAGGATGCACAAACAATAGGATTTCTCATGATAGAATAGGCGCAGTGAGTAATTGATCAACTGCAAGATGACCCAGACCTCATAGGAATGATAGGGGCCCCTACCAACAACCCAGATGAAATCCAGGTAGGTCTAAGCGGACCTGAGCTAATAGAAATTTATGAAATCACTGGGTTAGATAGCCCTGAAATTACAACCCCATGGGCCGGATCACCCAAGGATGGTTCAACTCAGTCGGATATAGTAGGAACATTAGGGAGAATGAGTACACAAAAACCCCTCCACAAATTGATAAACATATATGATGATGAAGAAATTATGGAGGTGTCCCTGGTAACTCTTGTACTGATCACAGAGGAAAAGGAGCCAGAGAAGGCATCTTCCCCAACTCCCGATGCTCAAATTCAGGGCCTTCCACAGAATGAACAAGAGGTCAAAAGTGTCTTAGACAGAGCTTCTTGATGCACCAGAAACCCAAGCGAATAGTCCAAGGTATGTTAAGGTCCTAACCCGCACATAGGTAGATCAATGTATTCAGATGTAATAAAGGTCAATATTAATAAGGCCTTTCAATAAAATAGAATAAGGCGGATGTAAGAAGACCTAA
>JZKD02S1674305.1:486327-512271 GCA_000966675.3 Picea glauca | reverse complement strand
TGAAGATTATTGTAACAGAGCGTTGCTCGATTGGAGGTTGCCCCCTCGAAGAGGCCTGTGAACATTGCTTTCTGAATCAAAGTGCTATTTCTATTGCTATTCTTATATCATTTATTTGTTATTGTGAAGATTATGCTGGATATTTTACTGTTATTCTGCCATTTCTAGCATTTTATTTTGGTTCTGCATATTTTATATATCTAGTATCTTGCAAGTGGTATCAGAGCACTTTCCTTGGCAGAAATTGTGGGTATTTTTTTCAGGGTAGAGATGTATTCTGACGTCTTTAAGCCATAGAGATCTGTCGTTACGTGCATAAACCCGTGGTTGAGGTATTCATACACGCAGAAAATACAAGTGGTTCTTAAGCGCACATATGTTGGCCACCCTTGTAACCCTTGTTGGTACCCCTTCGAGTGGTAGCGCATCAGATAGCACCTGTGTACGGATTGGCCTAGATTTTCTGAAGCCCTCTTTAGATAAACCTATCATCCGCCAGACTGTTATAGTGTCATCGAGAACAACACTCGGGAAGATACTCTCTAGTACCTAGGTAGTCGGGTAGTACGGCTAAGGGTACGGTCTACCCTCCTTAGTTAGTGCCCTTAGATATTGGGCCAAGTGCTACTGTTGGACCCCGCACATATATCAGAGAGCTATAGAATAGGGAAAACCCTTGTCTGTAGAACCCTTGAATACCTAACCCTTGGGGAACATAAACATAAACAAATTAAACTGGTGAGATCTATTGCCGCGCATCTGTGTTCGGGTTGCCAAGTAAATACACATTTCTTTCTGGTTAAGAATTTGGGGATTTCAGCATTACAGCATTCTTCAAACCAAATTATAACTCCACAGCTATAAAAAAAACAAAAATAAAATAAAAAATAAAAAATGGAGACCTATTCCATTAGATTCATCTTTTCTCCCTTATCACATTCAACCATATCATTTTTCTGCAAAAATTTCTCACCCAGTCTGCTCCCTTTTCAGTTCACCCATCCTCATGGCCCATACCTATAGCTAAGAACTAGAGTCTTGCTTCAAAACCTTGCAATCTGGTTTCCTCAAGACACAACAAGAAGTGCAACAACTCAGTGCTACTATTGCCTCCCGTGATGCATCCATCAATACCACCATAAATGCATCCATAAATGCATTCGTAAATGCAGTCGTGCAGTCCAAAATGGCGAAAGTCAAACACAAACTGACCACCCATCTTGAATCTATCTTTGCATCACTCTGCACCAAAATCAAGATCCCTACCGATCAATCTTTTCCTGATGCACATACAAAGACTGAAGGTGAAACTTCTTCCCATTCCTTTTAGTCCCATCACTTTCAATGGGACATACGCCTTCCACGGGTGGATGTAACCAAATTTGATGGCTCAGACCCCACTGGTTGGGTCACCCAAATGGAACATCATTTCTCTCTCTACAACATTACAGATGACTTGGCCAAACTCCGGTATGGTGTTCTCCATCTAGATCAAGAACGCTTGCAATGGTGGCAATGGAGAAAAACTTCCCATCAAGGGTATATTTCATGGACCCAATTTGTGACTAAGCTTTATGAATGCTTTGACACTGACACCAACCATTTGGGCTGTTTGAAAAAATTGAAGCAATCAGGCATAGTAGAAGACTTCATAGCTGCATTTGAGCGCCTGGCATTTTGAACAGAGGGCATGACTGATGCTTTCTTTCAAGAGTGTTTTATCAGTGGCCTAAAGGAAGAGATTCGGGCCCATGTCCTCATGGATCAACCTACGACTTGGGTGGAGGCTACTAAAAAATATAAAGAAGCACAACAAATTGTTTCCTCTCAAAACCGTAAGCCTTCCTTTATCCCTCGCCCTAAACTAGTCAACCCCAATACTCCCTCCAGCCCATTAAAGATCCAAAAATTGACCAGGGCTGAAATGGATGAATGTCAACTCAAAGGCCTCTTTTATAATTGTGATGACAAATATTTCCTAGGCCACAAATGTAAGGAACAAAATCTTTTTATGGCCATCTCTGAGGATATTCCAGAAGAGGATGTTGACACTCCCCTTGTGCCCAAGTCACCAGAAATCACTGACATAAACCCTCCCTCCGACCCTCTCGAAGTGGAACTGATCATTTCCCTCAATGCTCTCACTGACTTCTCTACCCCCCAAACCCTCAAGTTAATCGGTTACATCAAGCATCAAAAGGTCATCATTTTGGTTGATAGTGGCAGCACCCACAATTTTATTCATCTCCGCATTGCCCAAGAAACCCATTACTACATCCATGCTGTCAGCAATTTCCAAATCATGATTGCCAATGGTGGTTCTATGAAATGTGCCAGGCGCTGTGAAAATGTGTGTCTCCAAATCGGTGACTACCACCTAAAATCCCATATGTTTTCTATTGACATGGGTGGTTGCGACATTGTGTTGGGTGCAGACTGACTAAGGACTTTGGGTCCCATTCTCATGGATTTTCAGAACTTAACCATGCAATTCGAACAAGGCGGCCACCAACATAAATTCCAAGGTATCACTGCTGGTTCACCTGAGGCCATCAGTTCTCATCGCATGGAAAAACTTCTCAAAAAAGGTCATTCTGGTGTCATTGCCCAACTCCACACCATACAAGCCACAGAGACACCCCCAGTGCCCCAAGACCTCCAAGCCCTTCTTTATAAACATCAAACGGTATTGTCCACTCCCCAAGGACTCCCTCCTTCCCACAGTGTTCATGATCACTCCATTCCCCTTGTCCCAGGAAGCCTTCCCCCCAATATACGTCCATATCGCCACCCCTTTGCACAAAAAAATGAAATTGAAAAAATGGTCCAGGAACTCCTTATTGCGGGTGTCATCCATCCTAGTACAAGCCCTTAATCCTATCTGGTCATCATCGTACTGAAGAAAGAAGGTTCTTGGAGAATGTTTCCTGACTTCTGTGCTCTCAACAAACTGACCATCAAAGACAAATTTCCCATTCCTGTCATTGATGACGTCCTGGATGAATTGAGTGGCACCCAATTCTTTACCAAACTTGATCTTCGCTCGGGCTATCAACAGATACGTATGAAAGAGGCCGACATTCCCAAGACTGCCATTTTCACTCATGAGGGCCACTATGAGTTTTTAGTCATGCTCTTTGGTTTTTGTAATGCCCCCTCCACCTTCCAGAGCCTCATGAACCATGTCTTCCGCCCTTTTCTCTGACATTTTGTCTTACTTTTCTTTGATGATATCCTCATCTATAGAAAAACTTGGACAAACCATATTACTCATGTGGATCAAGTTCTCCACCTACTCTCTCAACACCAACTATTCCTAAAATAGTCCAAATGTGCTTTTGGTGCCTCAGAAGTAGAATACTTGGGTCATCTAGTGGGAAAGGATGGCGTCAGGGTGGACCCGAAAAAGATTGAAGCTATGCAAGACTGGATGCACCCAAAGACTCTCAAAATCTTGCATGGATTTTTGGTCCTCACAGGGTATTATTGCTAGTTCATTAAGAACTACGGAAAGATTGCAGCACCTCTCATGGCTCTCCTCAAAAAGAATTCTTTCACTTGGACTCTAGCAACTACTCAAGCTTTTCAAACCTTGAAGATGACCATGTGCACCACTCTAGTTTTGGCTCTTCCTAAATTCAAAAAGACCTTTGTGTTGGAATGTGATGCCTTAGAGAAAGGAATCGATGTTGTCCTTATGCAAGAGGGTCGACCATTGGCCTTCACTAGTAAGCAGTTGTCTGAAAGGAATATAGGAAAACCCATTTATGAAAAAGAATGTTGGCGATTTTGCATGCCATTGATTTGTGGCATCCTTGTCTCTTGGGGAAATGCTTCCAAATTAAGACTGACCATCAAAGCCTCAAGTACTTTCTGGAACAACGCATTTCCTCCCAGGAACAACAAAAATGGGTGACTAAGCTCTTCGGATATGATTATGAGATCATTTACAAGAAGGGAAATGACAATGTCATGGCGGATGCACTGTCCTGGAAATATGAAGACGAAGGATCCCTTTTTTCTCTTTCCTTCATTGTACCTGATTGGCTCCAAGCTATGCACCAGGAATGGCTTCAAGATCCCAAAACTTTGCATCTGATCCAGCAACTGCAGAACAAGGCTATGGCTCCCTTAGGGTACTCCTGGATCTAGGATGAGCTTTGATACAAAGGCTACTTGTATTTAAGTAAACAATCCAAACTCAAATCCATGGTGCTTTCTGAGCTTCATGCTACACCCACAGTGGGGCACTTAGGGTTCACCAAAACATATGACCGAGTCAAACGTTCTTTTTTCTGGGTTGGTATGAAACAAGACATCTGTAAGTTTGTCACTGAATGTGAGGTGTGACAATGCAACAAGGGAGAAACGGTCAAATCTCCAGGCACCCTCCAACTGCTTCTGATTCCCCCTGCTATTTGGAAGGATATCTCTATGGAATTTATTACAGGCTTACCCAAATTGGGGAATAAATCAGTCATAATGGTGGTGGTGGATCGCCTTTCCAAGTATGCTCATTTTTGCACTCTTCACCACCCATTTACTACATCCACAGTGGCTCAAATTTTCATGGACCAAGTCCTCAAGCTTCATGGCATGCCACACTCTATTGTTTCTGATCGAGACCCAACTTTCACAAGAAATTTTTGGCAAGAATTGTTTAACGTACAAGGCACACAATTACATATCAGCTCAACTTATCATCCCCAGACGGATGGTCAAATGGAAGTTGTCAACAAGTGTTTGGAAACATATCTGAGGTGCTTTGCCTCTGAAAAACAACACCTATGGGCTCAATGGTTACCCCTCATCGGATGGTGGTACAACACTACATACCATACAACCACTTGCATGACTCCTTTTGAAGCGATATATGGACAGAAGCCACCTTCAGTTCTCTCATACTTATCGGGCACCTCGAAGGTCCAGGCGATTGACCAAACACTTACAGTCCGAGAGGATATCCTTCATACCCTTAAAGAGAACTTGGTCATGGCACATAATAGAATGAAGCAACAAGCAAATCAAGGTCGCTCTGAATGTCAATTTGCATAAGGGGATCAAGTGTTTCTGAGACTACAACCATATAAGCAAACTTCGCTCAAAGCTGAGCATTATCAGAAGCTAGCACCCAAATTTTATGGCCCTTACATAGCTCTCAACCGTGTGGGACAAGTCGCATATCAGTTTTCTCTGCCCAGTCAGTCGAAGCTACATCATGTTTTTCATGTTTCATGCTTGAAGAAGGTGATTGGAACCAGGTGCCAAATTCAAACCAACCTTCCAGAGTTAGCTGAAGAAGGATCCATTTGGCTATAGCCAGAAGCAGTTTTGGACCAGTGTGAGTGTCTCTTGCGTCAGAGAACCATCAAGGAAGTGCTAGTACAGTGGAAAGATATGACTCTAGCAAATGCCACATGGGAACCAACTACCATTCTGCAGCAGTTTCCACATCTCAAGCCTTGAGGACAAGGTTATTTTTAAGGGGGTAGACATGTTAAGGTCCTAACCCGCACATAGGTAGATCAATGTATTCAGATGTAAAAAAGGTCAATATTAATAAGGCCTTTCAATAAAATAGAATAAGGTGGATGTAAGAAGACCTAATAGAAGCTTCCTCTTCTAGAAGGATATTCCTCTAGATGTTTCTCTTAATCGACATATTTAGTATAAATAAGGGTCGAGGGTATGAAAACCCTAGATTGAAGATTATTGTAATAGAGCGCTGCTCGATTGGAGGTTTCCCCCTTGAAGAGGCCTGTGAACATTGCTTTATGAATCAAAGTGTTATTTCTATTGCTATTCTTATATCATTTTTGTGTTATTGTGAAGATTATGCTGGATATTTTATTGTTATTCTACCATTTCTAGCATTTTATTTATGTTCTACATATTTTATATATCTGGTATCTTACAAAGGATGAGCCAGGGTCAAGCGAACAAAAGGAAGAAGCTCCACAGCAGGAAATTGGTTTCTCAATGGTATATTATCAAGTAAGTACTGAGCCTACCCCAAACACCTCAATTTCAATTGATACTCAACCTCCCTATGAGCAAAAAATATAAGTCGGACCTTTGGAACACATGGAGGAAGTTCAAGAACCCAGTATTAAACAAATATGTACCATTGGGAGCCTGGGAAATATGCTCACTTGGGGTGACCAACAAATCCCCGAACCTGTGGATGAAGTCGTCGACATACATTCCATTGCTTATGATTAGAAAAGGAAAGATATCATGCAGAGAACTACCAAGAAGAGGAGGATCACTCTAGATCACTCTATCCTCATCACCACGGAGGAAAAACTGATCAACACAGAGCATGCCAAGACATCCGAGCTTATTGATGCAGGGATGGAAATCACAGATGCCACAATAGATAGAGAGAAAAGGGATGAAGAGAAGTTGGTTGCTTCTCTAAAGGAATTGGAACATTTGCCCCACTTGGCGAAATGTTACCAGGACACCACACAGGCCGCGATGTTCATAAGGAGAGAATTCCAGGAGTCCTACAAGAAGTTTATAGATGAACGAAACCTATTCACCACAAGGATATCCGAGCTTCAACAAAATACCCTCATGGAACTTGCGACATGCAAGGATATGGACAGGTAGTATGAGAAAGCACAACAAGTCATGAAAAGGATCGACTATATCAATGCAGTTCAACAGGGCCAAGATACAGAAGAGCACAACATCCGAGTGTTAAAGAAAATCAGCCTCGACCACATAAATAAATCACCCAAATATTGGGAAAAAATGGCTCAAGAACCTCATCCGAAATCCAAGAGAAATGGGCCAAGTGCGAGAAAAATTGGACCAAGATCAACCAGGAAACGAGAGACATCGGCCTCCCTGAATTCAGCACACACAATTATTTTGTCGACTTGTGCGACATAGTCAAATCACATGCCGAACAAGACACATCATGGGCCACAAAAATATCAAAGGTGGCAGACATGGCGTTAGGATAGGTGCAACAGTTCATGGAGTACCCGATCAAAGCTCGAGCCATGTTGCAGCAGTTAAGTGCCATAATAGTCAAATATCGGGCACGGGCAGTAGAAATAAGAGATATTCTTTCGACCCTAATGGAACAACATAGATTCTCGTATGCTAACACATGTGAGGATCTCTTTTTCAAATGGTCAGAGTACGAGAAGAGTCATCCACTCAAGTGAGATCATGTGATGACTCTTAGAAAGATTGATAGAAGAAAGCGCCATGTGGCGAGTTTCTTTTTACTTAGATACGCTTTAATAGTTATTTTTAGTTAATAGTATGTTATAAATATGAGGATCAACTTGTTAGCAGAGGTCAATGGTTTTTGCGAAGACCCTCATTTTCTATATTTGTAAAGACTATGTCAGAGCTTTCTTAATTGAGAATTCTTGTTTAGGACCAAAGACAAGTTTGTGTGTTTTCATCAAATGCATGTATGATTGGATATGAAGAGGAGCTATTTCTGATTTTATCACATGAATGGATGATGTAACGAGAAAGAACTTTTGGAGCTGTTCATAAGTTAACTGATTCAATGTTTTATAGTTCTTATCTTTAATGATTAAAAGTAAATCATTGTGTTAATATTTTATTGATGATTAGAGTTAAGGAAACTATTTTTCTTGCCATCATTTATTGCATGTATGTTTTCTTCTGATAAATTGTATCTCAGTCAATAATTGGAACACCAGCAGGTTAATCTATTAGTACTAGGCATGTGGTAGAGAATCATTGTCTGCATGCTAGAGTGAAAGTGTTATCCCAAGATCATCCTTCTCCAGTAGTTAATCTTTCCTACTTTGTTACCTAGTTGGTTTATATCGACTTTTATCTTGTATTGATCCCACCTATAAGAGAAAATGCAAAAAGAAAACATTTGAACTGAAGGAGGAGCCTTCACAAGAAAACATAAATCCCATCGATTAATCGACCATATAGAAAGATCTGGAGAACCATTCCACCATTAAATTCTGCAGAGTCTAATTGGGGCTCGATGGTGGGTTGTGTTCCTATTGTTGAGTTCAGAGGATTTAGGACCCCTCAACAAAATTGGTGCTAGAAGGAGGCCCTGAAGAATGAATGGCTAACAATACTCTTTACAAAATATTTCACACATCCTGTAGATTCAAAACAACCCACATGCATGGCTAGGCATTCCCAAGACATGCCACACACACTGAGTACTCCTTAAACGAGTAACTCACCCCAGCACAAGGAAGAAAATATATTCCCTGATATACCCTACACTCTTCTTCACGAGGAATTGAACCAATTTAGAAGAATCACAAGAGCTTATGCCTAACAGATCATTGCATTTCCCTTAGCTCTGTTACTTCCTCGAAGAAAACAAATAATAAAACCAGTGGTCAAGTGCCCTGACCAGGTTTTTGTACACATAGTGGAAGACTTGATAGATTTTTCCTTCACCGAAATCGAAAATCCTCTTAATATAATCCCCGAAACACCAGCCGACAACTTATCCGAGCCCGACGATTTTTTGAAAGAAGAAGGGTTTAGCTCAGAACGCTCAGTTTTGGGATCTGAAAACATGGAAGATAACAATGACCATGATGAATAAAGGGGAAACCGCCTCAAAATAATCCACCTTGGTTTTCAAGAGATGCTTTGGCCATCCCTGGATGAGTATATAACCTTCCCCGACATCCTGAGAAGTTACTCCCTAAATTTGACCTTGAAACCTCAGGCTTGCCTGAAGGCCATATCAAAAAATTCATACTAGCCATCAGGTTAATGAATGCCAAGCATGAAGACGTAGTATGCAAGATTTTTCCTTACACTTTCGAGAATTCGTCCTCCACGTGGTATTTTAACTTACCTGTAGAATCCATAACTAGTTGGATGAAATTTCAAAATTATTTTCTACATAAAATTACACAAGAAACCATTACAGGAGCTTCAATGGCTAAGTTGTTCCTCACCACCATGAGTTCAAAGGAGAAGGTTAAAAACTTCAATTAGATATTTACCACTATATTAAACAAATTCCAACCTGAAGTTAAACCTACTCAGGAGTTGCAAATCCAGGTATGCACTAATTCTCTCCCAACTTCTATTTCCATGTTTGTGAAAAGGGTTTCCAAACCAACTTTAGCTGAGAATTTTGAAGAAGCCAAAATGATAGAGTTCCAAATGAAAGGATGTAAATAAGGCCAGGTCTCATTAGTCAAGAAAGAAGTTCAACCTCCTCCCAGGAGAGGATTGTTGTTGACTAGACCCCCAGGGAAGCAAATAGAACAAGGTCCCGAAAAGGGAAGTGGGGACATAGAATACCTACAGCGCATGGTCAATAAGTTGTCAAACAAAATAATAGACATTAAGGGAAGTGCAGGGGAGGGAAACCAAGGCTAGAGGCCCTATAAAACCTTTTTTAAAAGGAATCTACCTTTCAAAGAAATTGAACCTCCCCCAGCCAACTTAAACATCGATCTAGGAAATGTAGCATCAAACTCTTTCTGTACCTATCATCAAGAGAATCACTCTGAAAGAGACTTCCCTCAATGGGTGCATGCCATGAATTTGATGGCCAATCGGTTTCTAGAGGAAGTCTTCTTAATTGAGCAATAAAGAAACTCAACTATGAATGTTGTCGATCAAGAAGATTTTGATCCACTAGAAGAAGCAACCATGTTGATATGGGACCCTGATCTACCAATGCCTTTTGATGACCTATTTGAAGTTCAAGAACCACCCGCAGAAGTCTTGGTTGCGCAAACATGAAGTAGGTGTCAACATGTCTCAAAAGACCTTACTACGACCCAAACTTCGAGAGGAAAACTAGCTCCTGATCACCTGAAAGCACCTTTTTCTCCCCGAAGAAACCCTATAAACATCCATACACGAGAATTGCCCAAGCTAGACTACAACATAGTAGAAGATTTGAAGAATTTGAAGGAAAATATATCAATCATGAACATGTGTAGAATCCCTCATAAAAATGACTTTCTATTACAAGCATTGAAATCAGTATAAACCCCACTACAAGCACCAACCAAGGAGGAAATCTAACTCCCATAGATCTAAGAAATAAACCAATTGTGAATGCCTGCTTTGAAGATAAGAAGGGAAAACCTTTTTTCCCACCATTCCTACTGAAGTTTGAATTCTTCAACATAAACCTCCATAATTGTTTGGTTGACTCAAGAGCATCCTCCAATGTTAAGTGATTGTCTATTTGCAAAAAATTAAATGCAGTCCCTCTCAAAAGCAATAAACATGTTATACAATTAGACAAAAACCAGGTGAAGGTTATGGGAGAGCTCAAAGATGTAATGATCATAATAGCGACAAACCCTAAATTTGTGCAAGTAATCAACATCATTGTAGTAGATATCCCATAATATTATGGATTGTTATTAAGTTGAGATTGGTCTCGGAAGTTAAACATATACTTTTGTATAAACTAGGTTCACCTTTGGATGCCATTAAAGGGACACAGGAATATGATCAGGATCGATAGGGAAAGATATCTAAAACATACTTTCACTGACTTATAAACCCTCAATGAACCCTCATCGGAAGATTTCCCCATGCTAGGAAATTATTCCTATGACTCTGATTTTGGGAATTTCCCTCCCTTCCCATCTAATGTCCCTCTTACTCAAAAATCCGAAATAACTTTTCAAGAAAAATTGTCGATGGCGGCAGAGGAAACCCTCTTCAATAAAGAACCTGCATTATAAATCACAGAACAAACAACAAGAGGGGAAGAAAGTGACACAAAAGAGGAAGCCGATAGGTTTTTCCCACAAGTTTGGACCTTATACTTTGAAGGATCTAAATCGCAAGAAGTGTCAGGGGCGGGTTGTATCCTCATTGATCCAAAAGGTAAATGACATTTCCTTTCCTTCAGACTAGATTTCTAATGTACAAACAATACCAACGAGTATGAAGCTTTGGTACAAGGGATAAATAAAGCTATGGACTTAAACGTTAAAGAATTGAAGGTTTTCTAAGATTCTGAAATCATCATTAGACAAGTAAGGAACACTATACATTGCACCTCTACACACCTAAAGAAATACCAACAGGAAGTGCACAGGCTAGTAGAGCATTTTGAAGCCTTCAACATTACAGCGACCCCCATAACAAAGAACATTCTTGTCAATTCTCTGGACACCGCTGCCTCAAGGCTATCACCTCTACAAGACTATCAAGCCTCCCGGTTCACTGTGGAGGTTCTCTACAAACCGTCGGTGCCCAACAATATTTCTAATTGGAAGGTCTTTGAAGGAGATGAACAAATCATAAAAATATTGACCAATCAGGACATTTTTAAGACTTGGCTATTGATGATGAACTATTCCAAGAGAAATTAGCAGAAATCGATCCTCATACAGAGAAAATGACTGACAAACTAAGGTCTCACATGATACCAAAAGGGGTAGCTAATTTAGAAAACCTTTTTGACTTAAGAGAAAGATTTAAAGGGTCAAATAAAGCAAAGATGCAAAGTTCTTGTCCCATGCACGAAACTATAAATTTAAGAACCCTGGAAAACCCCAAAAACACAAATCTCGACAAAAGAATATCTAAAGAGGAAAGGAAGGCCTATCTCAAATATTTCAGGCAATATCAAGATGTTTTTTCTTGGTCTTACTGAGATTTGAAGACTTATGATACTTGTATTATTCAACACACTATCCCATTAAAACTTGAAGTGAAACCCTTTCAACAGAAGCTCGGGAAATACTACCCATCCCTGGAGCCTGTCATGTGTTAGGAGTTAACAAAACTACTAGATTCCAAGATTATTTTCCAAGTTAGACACTCCGCATGGGTAGAAAATTTTGTTCCTGTGAGGAAAAATTATGGAGAGATCCACCTATGTATAAATTTCAAAAATCTCAATAGAGATTGAGAAAAGGACAACTACCCAGTACCACCAATGGAGAAACTCTTGTAGACCGTGTCTGGCTCTGAAGTGTTCTCCCTGCTAGATGGTTTCTCAGGTTACAACCAAGTTATAGTTTTAGAAGAAGACTGCTTCAAAACTACCTTTCGAACCAAATGGGGAACCTTTGCTTATAAATGCATTCCCTTTGGGTTAATCAATGCAGGAGCGACACGACTGTGTATTCAAATAATAGAGAAGATCACATCCAACATTTAACCCAGGTTTTCGAAAGGTGTAGGAAATACAGTATATCCTTAAACCCTAAGAAAACTATTTTTGGTGTCGAGGAAGGTAAATTGCTAGGTCATATTATATCTCAAGTAGGTATTTGCATAGACCTAGAAAGGATTAAGGCAATATCTCAACTTCCATTACCTCACAATAAGAAGGCTATGCAATCGTTCTTTGGGAAAATAATTTTTGTGAGGAAATTCAACCCCAATTTCGCTGAAAATATCAAACCCTTAAAAATGATTCATAAAGATGTTGAGTTTAAGTGGGATAATGAAAAGAAGAGGGATTTCAGCAATATTAAGGCTGCAATATCTCACGCTCCAATGTTATGAAGTCCTGATTTCAACAAAGATTTATTTCTCTACACTTTTTCCTCCGACCAATCACTAGTTGGAGTACTAACTCAGAAGGATGATGACAACAACGAGGCCCCGGTATCATTCATGAGCACTAATCTCCAAGGGGCCAATATAAATTACCCTGCTATAGACAAGCAGGATTATGCAGTATACAAGGCAGTGAAACACTTCAGATCTTAAATCGTTAAGAACCATACCAAAGTCATCATGCCCCACCTTGTAGTCCAATCCCTATTCACTCAACAAGAAATGGGGGAAAGAAGACGAAACTGGATGGAAGTAGTCCAAGAATTTGATCTAGATATAAAACCTTCTAAACTGGTTAAAGGACAAGGGTTATACAAACTGGCAGCTGAAGCCCAGGACCAAGTAAATGAAGACCCGAGATGGGAGAACGAATTGGCATTATGGTGTGGTGAAGCTTCATATGTCTCCCCAGGGAAAGAGTCTTGATACGAGAAACTGACTTATATCCTGCATCATGGGACTTTCCCAGAAAACCTAAACCCAAGGGAAAGGAGAGCCCTCGGGTTAAAATCTACACAATATCACCTCATAAATTCGGTGCTCTTCCATGTTAATTATGATGGGGTACTTTTAAGATGTCTCAAACGTGATGATGCAGATAAAGTTCTGAAGGAACTCCATGATGGTCCTGCAGGTGGACATTTCACAGGAAACACCATTTCTCATAAAATATTGAGAGCTTGATATTATTAGCCTACTTTGCTTAGGGACACTCACACATATGTTAGAAATTATAAAATTTTCCAAATAAGCATGGGGAGGGAAAAGAGAGAAGTTGTCCCACTCTAACCGGTGGTCGTTTCCAAGACATTCAAGAAGTGGGAGTTAGATATCATAGGAGATATTACACCAATCTCTTCAAAAAATCATAGATACATACTAACCACAATGAATTATTTCACAAAATGGGTAGAGGCCATCCCTCTGACCCATGTAAATGAAAAGGTGGTGATCCAATTCATAGAACAACAACTGATCACAAGGTTCGATGTGCCTTATGTCCTTGTTTTTGATAATGCAACTTACTTTTCCTCCACCTTGTTAGTAGAGTTTTCTCTAGACAAAGGAATCATAATCAGATACTCTGCAAACTACTATCCATGGGGGAGCAGTGTGGAAGAATCAAATAATAAGAACCTAGTGAGGATATTGAAGAAAACGGTTGTAGACAACTAGAGGAATTGGCATAGTTCACTTCATAATTCTTTATGGGCTGATAGAGTTACACCCAAGGAAGCTATAGGGAATTCCCCATACTTTCTTGTATGTGCACATGAAGCCATTCTCTAGAACGGATTGTATCTTCCATCCCTTCAACTTGCTCAGGATTCAAGAGGACAACCCTCCTCATGATGGAAGAAGAAAGGGAGAAAGAAAAATCAAATTTCATAGCTCATCAATAGATAGTGAAAATGTGTTTTTATAAGCATAAGGCCAATGAGAAGAATTTTGAAGTAGGAGACTTAGTCCTGAAATGGGATAGAGCAAAATGAGTCGAAAGGAAAACATTCTAAGTTTCAGAATTTGTGGCTTAGACCTTTCCAGGTGGCCGAGAATATTGGGGCAGGCACATATCGACTCTAGAATCTGAAGGGGGAACCTGACGCCCTCCTGGTGAATGGCCAAGCCCTAAAATAATATTTCCATTAAAAAAAAATGTGTTTATGTTTTCACGATGTTGTTTTAGATAGGTCGATTGCGGAATGCATTTTTTGTTTTGTCTTTTTCCATTGTAATTTCGCGCTTTTGAAGATTGTGTTTAGAAAGACAATGGTTGAACTTAATTCATGTGATATAATGAACTCTACTCCTAACTCATCGCGCACATACAACACAAGAAGTGCTAAGGGACCTATGGATGTTTTAAGGGGTTCTCTATATAACCTGCGTAGATGAAAAAACTTGGAAAAGTGATGAAATGTCTGCCTGGTGGTCTGGTAAAACCTTAAGGGAAATATGGTGAGATGGAAAGGACTACATGTACCTCAAAGATAGAGCGAGAAAAAATTCACCTTAACCATATCATTTTTCAAATAACATACATCCTCCTCTCCCACTCGCTCAAGGAATTCTATCAAAATAAAATCAACTATATCAAATGAGTGCACAGTGTGAGAGGGTATGGAGATAACTCCGTCAAGTCTATGGATGCTCGTTTGTAGCAAAGAAAGGTCTGTGACGTCGGGGTGACTCCGTCGAGGCTATGGACACTCGCTGGTAGCAGAGAAACACCGTAGCAAGTGAATAAGGGTAACTAAAAGGCCTAGTTCCAGTTAATGCTTTGCTAAACTCTTATCAAAGGGGGCATGGGTCAGGGTTGCAAGAAATGAATGTGGAAT
Source organism: Picea glauca (assembly GCA_000966675.3). Taxonomy (NCBI): domain Eukaryota; kingdom Viridiplantae; phylum Streptophyta; class Pinopsida; order Pinales; family Pinaceae; genus Picea; species Picea glauca. Next base: position 497,395 of record JZKD02S1674305.1, on the reverse strand, counting down.
AAAGGTTGAAAACCCCATAGGCAGTCCCAAATGCACCAACCAAGGAATTTCAAATGAAAAGATACAAGAGGCTATAATAAAAACTAGTTAAGTTCTTGAACAAATTTTTCATCAGCTGAGCCCATGGTCGGAACAAAGATTCTTCTTTCACTCAGTAAATTTCCATTTGTTGAGCACTCAACACGCACTAAAAATACTATGTTGATTTTTTACTTTTTGGATACCACTTGATCTTTGCACTATTTGATTTGACTTCATTTTTGTGAAATGTTTTGTCTTTTATTATTATCATGACTCTCATCATCTTTTCAGGCTTGTTTGAACTTATGAAGCCCCATGACTTAAAAGGCCTTAACACCTAAATAAAGAATCAACAACCAAAACACTTCACTCAGCGTGTTCAAATTCGACATCGGAAGGAATTAAAATAAGAAAAATAACCACTCACTAAGCATTGATATTCATCGCCATTGGAAAAAGGAAGTTTTGTTTGGCGACAAGTCTTTCATAAGAATATCGTCAATAGCTGACTCGCCTTCGACATTAGTGAAAGACGAGGAGAATAGACGTTAACAAATAAAGAAAAGATATTGTCGATAGCCAATACCTGACGTGCTTAATGGAATCGAGGAAAACCTAAAGGGATCTCAACAAACATTCTAGCCGCAGTAAAATCCATTCCCAATCGTCGATCCCTGATGCATTTTCAGCATCCAGAATTTTTCAAGGAAGCTAATCCAAAGAAAGCACTTGATAGTTTTATCACCGATCATCGATCCTGGATACTTTTTCGGCATCGGCAAAATAAGGTTTGTTTTAGAATGAATAACTTAATGAAATCCCCGACTCCAATTTTTACCCTGAGTCATTCTTGGTTTCCTAGGTCTGAGTCACACCTTTGAGCTAGCTTTGCCATGACAACATTGTACGATGAGATTGATTAGTGTCAGAGATTTTGCAGAAGGCCATCAATGAAAACATTAATAACACATCCCCGATCCCTAATGCACCCACTGAGAGAGCGACAAAATGGGATGTTTTAGAGTTAGATACGATCGAATTTTGATCATTTAAGGGGATAATTAATACCAAATCCCGCATTAGTTGATACCTCGTGCACCAATCAAAGCAGACGTTTAAAATCACCGATAGACCGCATCACCCCTGCGCCTCCACCATCAACCCATGATGAATTTAAGTGTAGAGATTTGGCAACATATATATTTAAATTTCACTCATCACCTGAATTGAATGGTTGATGTGAGACGGTAAGTTCTTCCCTGGTTTAAATTCTCTTGAGCCATTGTAAACAAAACCATTTTATGTGCAAGGAAATTCATAGCATCTGAAGAAGCAAGATGAGTAATTCCAAATCTTTACAGGTATGTATCTAGGTATGTCCATTCTACATGGTTACAGTTAATATATTTTTTATCTGGTTTTGTTCTTTACATAGTCTCTAAAAAAATTGTTTTGAGTTGTAGGAACAATGCCACCAAGAAATCCGACCACCATACAATCGTCGAGGGCACCAAATCTGAAAGAACTAGAAGTGGGTGAAGGCTCCTCTCCAAAGGTCGCAAACCAATTGGAATACACGCCGAGACTGAAGCTTGTCATCAAAATATCGATGAAGAAGGATTTCATCTCGCCTCCAACCTTTGGAGATACATAAGCAAGCACAAGATCCAATATGACACTCCTTCATTAGGGAGAACTCTTTAACAAGATCAACTAGGAGGAATACTAAGAATATGTACCACACAGTGATCCATATGTTAGAGCACTCGACAACGAAGCGTTCCTGAACATCTGACATTCGTACTTGCATATGTTGGCGAGAAGAAATCTTTTTTTTTCCTGAATTGAAGTCCTAAAGTGGCTCATAGACCACACAGGCACACATAAGTGTTTAATCAACGATGACAATGGTAGTTGTGTCAGAGTGTTCTTACCAGTGGAAGTCCAGAAGTATTACAAACTTATACACCCTAAGGAGCAACTAAACACAGATTTTGTCGTGAATTTCTACAAGCGCCATGACACCAGCTGGGTGATGGCCTCATGGTGGAGGGAGGACAAGAAATACACCAACTAGAGCACTGGTTGGTACTCAATGAAAAATTTAAGGGATCCATACATCTATTTGATGGCTCTCATCTACCAATTATATGGAGAGAAGGATTGCTCCAAATTTTCAGAGGCATGAATTCCCTTATCTTACACATTGGCTATCTCTGGGAGAAGTTTCAACTGGGGAGCCATAATTTCTTAACAAATGAGCATATGCATACAACAGGCTCAGACGCCGAAGGAGGGAGAGATACCAGTTTTCTGCATGGCTTGATATTTACTTGATTTCATGTGCGCTAGGAACATTTTGGTCGGCATGAATTTGAGATGGCTTGTTGGAGAGCTCCCGGTCCATGTCTATTTCAAAATCCTATGGGAGAACAGGTATAAAAAGTCTTACTCCCTCATCTGTGATGAATTCATCGCACGAATTTATTTCATTGTTTTTAAGAAAGAATGCCCGAGACTATCAGTTGCGGCCAAGAAGATAATATCAAAGGTAGGCCACAGGTACTTGGACGAGCACAACACTTACATCATGATGTTCACAGCTACTAGAGCACCACATCTCTTACAATTTCATGTCTTGGATGAGATTTTAGTAGGAGAGATATCCTATCAAACTATTCTGCAAGGCTACAACGCCACTGTGGTCAAGGACAAGAAGCGAGTGTTCATTCCTTATGGTTTCCATGTAGGTTTCTACTTGGTTAAAGACATATCTCAAGCCAAACAAGAAGGGTTGAGCTAGCTCGAGTTCAGGTTCCAGACAGGTCGGTTCCACAAGCATGATCCAAAGGGCTTGGTCTTACAACACGCTTAACAAGTGTCATCCTGTTGGTCGTATGCCCACGATAAATTTGAAGATGACGTCTTTATGGAAAATGCCCAGGACTAGGACGAGGTGGTAGCAAGGATGGCTGACCCCAAAATGGACAGGTTTAGGGCCATGAGCCTGGATGAATAGGTGACGACCATAGAGAAATCGACTCAAGAATCCCTCAGAGACAGAAAAGAAATCAGAGCGACAAAAGTAGCAGAGGTTCCCCTAGTCGCCTCAGTGCAGAATATACGTTTCCCTATGACACAAGATGCACAAAAAAGGGGATTTCTCATGATAGAATAGGCACAATGAGTAATCAATCAGCTACAAGATGACCAAAACCTCATAGGAATGATAGGGTCCCCTACCAACAACCCATATTAAAGCCAGGTAGGTCCAAGAAGCCCTGAGCTAATAGAAATTGATGAAATCGTCGGGTTAGATAACCCTGAAATTATAACACCACGTGTCAGATCACCTGGGGATGTTTCATCTCAACCAGAGATATTAGGAACATCAAGGAGAATGAGTACACAAAACCCCCTTCACGAATTGGTAAACATATATGATGATGAAGAAAGTTTGGAGGTGTCCCTAGTCACTCCGGTACAGATCGTAGAGGAAAAGGAGCTCAAGAAGGCATCTTCCCTAGCTCCTAACGCTCAAATTTGGGGCCTTCCACAGAATGAACAAGAGGTCAAAAGTGTCTTAGAAACTGATTTGTCCGATGCACTGGAGACCCAAGAGGATAGTCTGAGGGATGAGACATAGTCGGGAGAACAAAAGGAAGAAGCTGCATAGCAGGAAATCGACATATCAATGGTCGATTATCAAGTAAGTACTGAGCCTACCCTTGATGCCTCAATTTCAATCGGTACTCAACTTATCGATGACAAACAAATAGAATCCGAACCTTCGGAACACATGGAGGAAGTTCAAGAACCTGGTCTTGAACAAATATATACCATTGGTAGCTTGGGAAATATGCTCACCTGGGGAGATCAACAAACCCTCGAACCCATGGATGAAGTCGCTGACGTACATGCCATCGCTTATGATCAGAAAAGGAAATCTATCATGTAGAGAAACACCAAGAAGAGAAGGATCATTCTAGATCACTCCAACCTCATCACTACGGAGGAAAAAATGATTAACATGGATCTTGCTAAGACATCTGAACTTATCGACGTAGGGATGGAAATCAAAGATGCCACCCTAGACAGAGAGAAAAGGGATGAAGAGGAGTTGGTTGCTTCTTTGAAGGAATTGGAACATTTGTGCCACTTGGTGAATATTACCAGGAAACCACATAGGCCGCGGTGTTCCTAAGGAGCGAATTCTAGGAGGCCTACAAAAAGTTTACATATGAATGACACCTATTCAATGCAAGGATAGTTGAGCTTCAAGAAGACACCCTCATGGCGCTGGCGACGTGCAAGGATATGGATAGGTTTTACAAGAAAGAACAAAAAGCTATGGAAAGGATCGATTATATCAACGCAGTTCAACATGGCTGAGATACAAAAGAGCACGACATTCGAGTGTTAAAGGAAAGAAAGCTCGAATGCATAAATAAATTGGTCAAATATTGGGCAAAAATGGCTCAAGAACCTCATTGGAAAATCCAAGAGAAATGGGCCAAGTGTGAGAAAAGTTGGACCAATATCAACTGTGCAATGAGAGACATCGGCCTCCCTGAAATCGGAACACCCGATGACTTTGTCGACTTGCATGACATAGTCAAATCACATGTCGAACAAGACTCATCATGGGCTATGGAAATAGAAAAGGTGGCAGACATGGCACTAGGACAGGTGCAATAGTTCATGGACCACCCGATCAAAGATCTACCCATGTTGCAGCAGTTAAGTTCCAAAATAGTGAAAGATCGAGTACATGCAGTAGATATATGAGAGATTCTTTCGGCCCCAATGGAACAACATAGATTATCGTATGCTAACACATGTGAGGATCTCTTTGTCAAATGGTTGGAGTATGAGAAGAGTCATCCACTCAAGTGAGATCATGTGATGACTCTTAGAAAGACTGATAGAAGAAAGCGCCATGTGGCGAGTTTTGTTTTCTTAGCTACACTTTAATAGTTATTTTTAGATAATAGTATGTTATAAATAGGAGGATCGACCTATTAGTAGAGGTCGATGGTTGTTGCAAAGACCCTCATTTTTTGGATTTGTAAAGAACTATTTCAGAGATGCCTTAATTGAGAAGTCATGTTTAGGACTAGAGACATGTTTTTGTTTTTTCATCAAATGCATGTATGATTGGATATGAAGAGGAACTATTTCTGATTTTATCACATGAATGGATGTTGTAATGAGTAAGAACTTCTGGAACTGTTGATAATTTATCTGATTCAATTTTTTATAGTTCTTATCTTTAATGATGAAAAGTAAATCATTGTGTTAATATGTGATTGATGATTAGAGTTAAGGAAAATATTTTTCTTGCCATCGTTTATGGCATGTATGTTTTCTTTTGATAAATTGTATCTCAATCAATAATCAGAACACCAGCAAGTTAATGTATTAGGACTAGGCCTGTGGTAGAGAATCATTGTCTGCATGCTAGAGTGAAAGGGTTAGCCCAAGCTCATCCTTCTCCAGTAGTTAAGCTTTCCTACTTTGTTACCTAGTTGGTTTATATCGGCTTTTATCTTGTATCGATCCCACCTATAAGAGAAAATACAAAAAGAGAACATATGAACTGAAGGAGGAGCCTTCACAAGAAAACATAAAGCCCATCGATTAATCGGCCGAATCGCAAGATATGGAGAGACATTCCACCATTAAATGTTACAGAGTCTAATTGGGCCTCATTGGTTCCTACTGTTGAGTTAAGGGGATTTAGGACCCCTCAACACTACCCTGTTGGAAGCTATGAGGACCAGTACACTATATGGACCACCCTACGTCAAGAAAGGGACCAAACAGTACCATATTTAACCAATATTTTCCATACCCTACACACCAAATTGGGTATCAAATATTCTAAGTGTCATCTGGTGCTAAAATACCATGGTTTTTTTGCATAGATACATTCAAATAGAAATGGAGTTTTTGGACATTGCCTCATTAGGCACAACTTATAGATACGTTGTCAAGATCGAGCAGAAATTTAAGCAGAAATGGAGAGAGATTGTATCTACAAACAACTCACAGCTAAAGCAGGGAAAAGGAAACCCCAACGCACACAGTGGGGGACCGAGTCGAGATGGTCTCCCTCAAGACAATCCATCCAAGCCACTACACAAGAAGGGAAGCAAGAAGACGAAGAAGGACACGTGAAAATGGTGTGAGTACCATAAAAGTCCTTGTGACAACATTGACGAATGCCGCTCCAAGAAGTCCCTTATGCCCGAGCTGAAGGCTTCTGAGTCAGAGGTCGATTTTGATTCCAAGTCAAATTTTGAAGGAGGGAAGAAGGTTATCACTCACAGATGTGGGTCAAGGGGGCTCTGATTCATTTCATTGTTGACAACAGTTGTCAAAAGAACCTGATTTCAGCAGAGGTCGTCAAGCTACTGAAACTACCAATGACACCGCACCCACATCCCTACACCATCGATTGGCTTCATCAAGAAAGATATCTCTATGTCAGCCAAAAGTGTCATCTACCCTATGACATCAAGCCTTTCAAGGATGAGGTACTATGTGATATTTCTCCCCTTGAAGTTTGTGATGTTATTTTATAACAACCATATTTGTGGAAGTGTCATGTTGTGTATGAGTTTATACCCCAAAATGTTATTATTACTTTGGGTAGACAATTGTACAGGATCTCAGAGGTGACACCACCTATTTCTATTACTTTAATCTTTGATAAGAAATGCAGTAAGGTCATTTCACAGACCAAGATGTTAGTCTTCTTTGTGATCCATGCTCACAGCAAGCAGAAGTTCTCTTCCACATCTGTGGCCTCTACACAATGCCTCTCGTTGTAGCATAAGAAAGTGGACAGGATCGTGGAAGAACATAGAGACATCTTAGTGTCACCTATAGGGGTACTAACACAGTGCCAGTTCAAGCATCCAATTGATCTGATCCCCGACGCACCTCTACCTAATGGACCAATATATCAGCACTCGTTGGTGGGGAATGACAAAATCAGGCATCATATCCAAGAGCCTCTTCAAAATGGGCACATCTGACCCAACTCCTCCCCTTGTAGAAGCCCAATTATACTGGTGCAGAAGAAGGATGGGACTTGACAACTCTGCATTAATTACAGACCCTTAAACAAAATCATAATCAGGAATCGCTACCCCATTCCCAGGATTGATGACCTTCTTGAGAAACTCAAGGGGGAAAATTTCTTCAACAATATTGACCTTAAGTCTGGCTACCACTAGGTTCCCATCGAACCAACTGATGTCTAGAAGACAACCTTCAATTCTAAATAAGGTCTCTACGAATGGCTAGTCATGCCCTTTGGCTTAACAAATGCACCAACCACTTTCATGCAGTTGATGGATGATGTATTGAGACCCTTCACCAACTCATTTGTGGTAGTATATTTGGATGACATATTCATATTCAATAGAATGTGGGAGGAGCACATGCGACATATTCAGTAGGTTTTGAGCACTCTATGGCAACACAAGCTTTATGCCAACTTGGAAAAATTTTGATACTTTTTGAAAATACCCTACCTATGACAAGGAAATGTATTCCATTGTACAAGCATGTCATCAATGGAAACATTACAATAGCATAATGACTGCCATCAAAACTGGTCCACCTACCTGCAACAATTCCACATCAACATCAAGTATAAGACATGTATCTACAATCATGTCGTTGAATGCCTCAGTCGGCCTCCTTTGGCTGCACTTACCACTTTGCTTCATTCATGTGGACATGAAATATAGGAATGGCCCCAACTTTATCAACAAGATCTAGACTTCGCCACCACATATCAGCTCTTGGGTGCAAGCGCCACTGTCACTAATTTTCACATTTAGGACAGACTCTTATGCCACCTGGCCATCTCTGTGTTCCTACAAGCGAGCATGAAAATATGATTTGGGAATCCCACTACAGTGGGGTGGTAGGAAATTTTGGCATAGAGAAAACTGTGGCCGTTCTTCAGAAACATTTTTATTGGCCAAAACTTCAAGAGGACGTCAGCAAGTATGTCAGATATTGCACTTCATGCACCATTGCCAAGCCGAACATCACGAAGAAAGGCTTATACAACCCTCTTCCTATTCCTTAGAATCCGTGGGAATCCTTCTCCATGGATTACATGTCTGGTTTTCCATCCACCAAGCATGAAAATGCCTGTTTGTTTGTGGTTGTTGATCAGTTTTTGAAGATGTCCATCCTCACGACCTATAAGAAGAATGTCACAGTGGCAAATACTACCAAGCTCTTCTTCAAATGAGTTTGGGTTCACTTTGGGATACCACAAACCATCATCTCTGACCGAGACAACAGGTTCCTCAGTACCTTTTGGTCGAGTCTTTGATCTTTGTTGGACACCAATCTCACAAAATCCACTTCTTTCCACCCCCAAACCAATGGGCAAACCAAGGTTGTCAATCAGATGATTTTTCGCATCCTGCGCATGTACAATTCTAACCATCCTTGTACATGGGACGAGAGTCTCCCATATGTCCAACATAGTTACAACGAGGCTCTCCATAGTTCCATCGACCATATCCCATTTCAGGTCGGTCTCAGATTCCAACCCTTGGGAGCCATTGATGTTGCACTTCCTCTTTCCATACAACAAACATACTCTTCCCCTGACCAATCTGCAATAGACAAAGCCACCAGATTCATTGAGCGGATTCAACACATCTACCAATAGGTCCAAGAGATTTTTCAAAAATCCAATGCTAAGCACAAGCAATGCCATGATAAACATAGGGTACCACACCAGTTTTAGGTTGGAGACAAAGTCTAGTTACATTTGCAGAAGGATCATCTCACTGGGCCCCATCAGAAGCTTTGCCCACTTCTTTATGGTCCTTACACTATCACCAAGGCTATGGGTAGCAATGCTTTTGAGCCCAACACTCCACCCTTCCAGTATTCAATGTGGACCTCCTTTGACCATAATTTCCACCATTATTGGACACCTATGAGATTTCCTAACAACTTACACCAACAGAGATCAACCCTAACTACACAGAAAAAGCATCCACCGATCAGATAGTGGACACACAAGTCAAGGGCACTCGCCAGCAACAAATCTAGCTTTATCGGGTTGTCAAGGTAGGGAAAATCCTACACCAAGGCTAGTGTCTCACCTGAGGCCAAATCCAACAGAAGTTTCCTCACCTGATAGGGGAACTCAAAGAAATGGAGACCATTACTTCCTAAGGGGAGAGTATTGATCTAGGTGGATATTGGTGGCCACCCACCTATTCCAACTAGCTCCTTGTGTCTGTTTTTTATTCAACACGTCTTTCTGTACTATTTTATAATTGTGATTTCTACACTTCTAGGGTTGTATGAAGCCTCCCACATTCTGCAAGTGGATATGGGTGGCCTCTCGCCAAATCCAAATGGCTTGTTTTGTATGTTTTCATGTCAACACATTTTGTTGTACCTCCAGGGATGTTTTTGGGTGCTAAACATTGTTTTCTTGACTCGCCACAGTCAGACAGTAGACAAAGTCAAATTTTGATGGTGAAATGTGTAGTTCTCTGAAAGACCTTTCCAACGGGCTATCATGTGCCTAAAACAAAGGTAATATGAAAATGTTATCACCCTAGGAAGTTGAGGTACTAAATTACACCAACTTACCCATGAGGCCCACATGACTTTTGGTGTTTCACCTTCTAGGGTTAGTTTTTTGGATGTCTAAGGTTTTGGCATTCATGAGTAATATGAAAAGGGCCTCTGGAGCCTCATTTTATTCCATTCTTCTCAGATGGATGTGCGTAGAATCCACATCTCTTCTCAGAGATAGCTACCACCATTCGAGCAAGTTTCAATTCTGCATTTTTACAGTTTCAACCTATTTCATTATTTAATATAAGATATTGTTCACTCGATATTTGTGTTATTCTTCCTATCTCTGTGTTTATTGTATTCATTCTGTTAATCAGTTCGTTTCGCTCCTAAATACGGATCATAGTTACATGGTTCTATATTCATTTGAGGTTGACTTCGTGTCATAATTAAAATAACCCCTAATAAACACTCACACTTTTCTTGTTGAGTAGGGATACGAGTTTTTTTTCATCCATTATTGTATAAAATCAAGGAACCTATATTAAATTCCTATGATTTTCCAGCCATGAATTGGTAGGAAGAACCATATCTAACCTTACCTTTGATTCACCATGTCTAGCCTTACCTTATCTCTAATTTCTTGAATTGTTTCAAGAGGATTCATTTTCCTTGTTGATATTCTTACTCAATTATGTAATTTTCCCATTATCACAAGGATAGATGTTGAAATATTGTAAAAATTTGATTCTTCAATCATGAACTAGATGACAAATTCTTTGCGTCAAAAATATTTCCAACAATTCGTTGATGCTCTACATTTTTTAACAAGTTTACGAGTAGGAGTGATATGGGGATGTGTGATTTTTTTGTTTAATATACAAATAACATTAGTACATTTCTATAGGCCAAAAATGAACACACAATAGAGAATATAATAAAAATAGTTATTCCATAGTGTGTGTGTGTTCTTGGTATAGACAAATGTAAACACAGTCTTCATAGCTATTTGAAATTCGATATGTTAAAAGAATTGTTAGATATTTTATATATGGTATTGAAATGAGATTTTGGTATGGTATAAATCCATAGTAGGTTCAAAATTTTAAATATACCAATGTGTACCAAACCTAATATGGCAATGAGTAAATCAATGCTAATGGTGGGGGGGGAAGTCACTTATGATAAATATGGTGGTGTTGGGACCATTGTAGGAACACACTTTCTTTCCTTCTCCTTGGCTTTGAATGGTGTGAGGCAAAGAATATTTAGATACATGGAACATGTGTTCTATCCATTTTTACTTTATATAGATGGGTCTTATTATTTAGATCATGGTTCAAGGTTAAAACATGTTGAATTAATCCCTAAAATTTATTTTTAGGGATCATAAGCATTGTCCATAGTTGTAAATCATCACAAAGGACCTATAAATGGAATATTTAACTTGCAAGTGAGATATGGGAATTAT
>JZKD02S1674305.1:449558-485591 GCA_000966675.3 Picea glauca | reverse complement strand
TTGATGAGGTATTTAGTAATTTATTGATTTAACATTTGCTTGATCCATGTTTAAATTATTTTTCCAGTTCTAATGTGAAATTCCCTTCTTCATTAATCTATGGTAAAATAGTCCAGGCTAGGATATTTTCACTAGTTACCTTGTTTAAGAAAGAAACATGGAAGACTAGATGGAGGCAACTCCAATTTGTAATCCATATTTTAAATCCTATGAAACACTTTATAGGGACCATAGTACTTGGGTGCTAATTTATTGTCCATATTTTGTTGYTTKARGGACATTTGTTTGTATGGTTGTAGCATTAGAAATACCCAATCCTACAATTCAAATTCCCTTTCACTCCAATGTTGGCGTTCTTTCTATTTCATCTTATTTTGTGACATATCCAAGTTGTCCTTCAATATTTGGAGAACTTGTTCTTGGTGATGTATGTGGTCCTCCATTGCTCAAACCTTCACTTTTCCCCTCAAGTGTGATGTTATGTATGGAGGATGATAGCCATAAAGCACCATAAATGGGGAAAATTTTGATGAAGTATGGAAGGATGAGTTGTACCACCATTTTTCCAAGGGAAAACATTTGACTCATTGTTTCTATTTATAATATGTAAATAACCAATACTACCCTTCTAAACATTTATTTACAATATTAGTTTTCCATTGGATTGAGGATGGTAAGAGGAGTTGTGAGCCAATTGAGTACCCAAACGATAAAATAATTCAATCCAAAAAACACTAATGGAAACTAGATCGAGAGACAATAGAATCCTTATTTCATTCACAAATCCATTGGTACAATAAAAACTTATCAAGATCTAAATACAAGGATGCAAGAGTTGCCTTTTGTAAAGATGACACTTGGTGTAGTTCAAATAATTGCTCCATTTGGAATATCCATGTTATAGGATATTTTTAAAACATCAATATTTCTTGTATCAATATTTTGAATTAATTAGTTCATTGGTCCCAAATTGAACCCCGGATGATGTGTATTTTATAGTGATGAATGAACATGGCTTTTGGACTCAATATTCATGTTCTCCAAATGTGTTAAAATATTCTAGCTTCTATCTTTTGATCCATTCACTTTTTCATCTATCTATCTTCTATATTTTATATTCTATCTTTTGATCCATTAACTTTTTCATCTATCTATCTTCTATATACGTGTTAAAATATTCTATCTTCTATCTTTTGATCCATTAACTTTTTCATCTATCTATCTTCTATCTTATATATACGTGTTAAAATATTCTATCTTCTATCTTTTGATCCATTCACTTTTTCATCTTTTGATCTATCAACTTTTTCATTTTATTTCCTTTTAAATATTTATTGCGAACATGCCAAATAAACCTTTTTCAACACATTATAGTCCATGTCATTAGCTTATTTCCTTGATTGGGATATTGGCTCTCTAAGTCTTAACTTTCTTTAGGAATCATGGATGAGTTATGTGGAACTTTAGCATGTGTAAAACAATTTCCGCCACCTCTTTCCATGTGAGCCAAAAAAAATATATATTTAGACTTATCCTCTATTTTTCTCTTTACCACACCTTTTGAATCACCTCAAATAGATCTTCCAATATAAAATTATGCAAGTTCCAATTTAACATGCCTTTTTAAACCCTTGATTTGGATACTATTCTATAGGCCAACCTTGCACCCAATATAACTCTAAAATTTCTATAGCTCTAAGTATATATATTTTTTCTGGTAGCCTAGCATGTCTTCCCTGTAATTCCACAAGTATGACTAAATTCTGATGTGCCAAGTGAAATTTATGGTAATTTTCCCAAAACCTTTTGAGTTTGGCCCTTTTAGGAGAGCTAACTTCTATGGACTACCACACCTCTAACTTTTCATATATACTTCTAAACATTTTGCTTGAAATACTATTGTCTGTAATGTATTAAATATAACTAGTGGCACTCAATTTGGATCATTTTAGAATGAGATATGATTGTTTAACTGATAAAACCCGTTTGAGATTGGTTTTAGGGCTAGTAAAAAACCGTAGCTTCCATGAAATGTAATTTGGAAAGTATAATGAACTCAAATATTACATTTTACCACAAGTACTCTGTAATATCATCTCAATCTCCCAAAAAAATCATCTATTGAATCTTGTCATAAAACAATTATAGCAAAAATGCCAAGCTGACTCATTTGAAGGAGATAAACGTAAGGATTGTATGATATAAAACCAAACGTTATGCACTAAACAACCAAATAGAATAAAAATATAAATATAAGTAACTCCACACCTTGTGAATGAGAAAGAAGAATGAATGAAAATATTCTTTGAGGGGAAACCTCCTTTTACAATATCACAAATGCACAAGATGAGATGTTCTTTAAAACCACATCTCCTTGGTATTTATAGGAGACAAATGGTACAATTACAATTAAAGGGTCTAGCCGACCATTAAAGGGCCTAGTTGATCAATAAAGAAAACATTAATATAAGAATAGAAATGTAATAACTCAATATTGAGGACCTAACATTAACCTTCAAATTTCTCCTAGTGTTCCATTCTAACCATCAAACAATGTGACTTCAACATCTACTGGATGAAGAGATCATTGTATTCTCAACGTGGATGAAACTATTTATGGTAAATATTATTGGCATGCCATTACCATTTGTCTCTAGCACCTTGTCACTTAGATGATTAGTTAGTGAATAAAGAGGTTGGTTTGGCACTGGATTAGTCTTTCCATGAATTTTTGAATTGATTAATATATTATCATTTTCATTGAGAAGGATCACCTCATCTACTCCCAAGTATTTCTCAACTCTAGTAGTTTAATGACATAGCCTCCCCAATAAACATTGGGGTTTGGGTTTCATGTGGAACATTTGAGACTATGAAATTCATGAAGTAGATCTTATGATCGAGTGTGGCTTAATTGTGGCTATTCCCATCAATTGGATCTTTGAACTCTGGTCTACCAACTTAATCATAAATAAAATTTTCCTTATCTTGTAGATTCTCCAATTCTTCATAGTTTTGGTCAGTTTTATGTTAACTCTTAACCATCCATCTACAATGTCCTATTACTAGATACACACAAATATAAGATGTTAGCATGTAGGTATTACTTACATTAGTCCCCCATGGAAAGGGTTGGTATCCATTCCCAGACTAGAATTTTGCATCTTCGGTGATATAGGCCTTTAATTTGAGGTCGAGCTTATGTTTTAGGATTCAATCCAATTTTGTATCTTGCATATCATGGGCTAGTTCCCATATCTCAATATTGACTCGTTCATTTTTTACAATGTGTTTCTTCTATGATCCACCTCACTTTGCCTTCTCTAGATTTATTGCTTTTGGAATGTGAATTTTTAAAATACAGACTCTAGTCTTTAAAAGTTATATTCATCTTTAATAATGCCCTATTATTTCACTTAAGATAAATATACCATTTCTTAGTCTCTTCTTCAAATATATCCTCCATAATGATTATCTTTCCTTTATGAACTTTAGTGTGTTTAGAAATAAATTGGGTAGTCATGTAATTTTGGGCCTTGGACTTGATTCCCTTGGTGTTGATCCTATTGTATTGTTGATCCATAATATAGAGATTATTTTAATCATTTTAACCCATGATGACCAACTAAGCACATTGTTGTTCTTGGTCTCATTGTTTATGAGTGGGCAATTACATGTAGCATGCCTTTTTCATATTACTCATTATTAGTTTCTACAAGTGTGGGTAGATGGCCCAAGGTGTCCTACGTCAACACACATCCAACACCAGCGAGGGATCTTGCATTTGGACCTCAAATATGCACATAGTACATATAACTAAAATGCACGTGTTGTTTATCACTAGAGCATGTACATGTTATTTATCACTAGAACGTGCATACATTATTTATCACTAGAGTATGAATGCATTTTTGTCTTGCAAATACTATTTTAGGCCTTTTGGMCTTTGAATAAAACYTAAAACTATTTMTRATTGATGGAAAAGTAAAAKTGTACCCTCTTACCAACCATTAAGTGGGTCATTTCACATGGYCCACCAAGAGAAGMATTTCATATGACCARGTTTTTCTTGAATAACATTGATGAATGAACTCACATTAACACATAATTGGGAATAACAACTATCCTCATTCCAAATTAATAATTAAGTTATCATAAGTTTTACTACCTTATGATTGAGAAATAAAAATCACTCCATATAGCCAACATTCTCATTCTCCTATCATTTTCTAACTGCACAGCTTTTACTTATAATAAAATGAGTCATACTTTGAAGTCCATATAAGATAAAAATGCTTTGAGGGACATACACCTTATGTATAATTATCATAAACTACTGATCAGCATAAAAATGGATAATTTTAAAAAGGGCTTCCACACCTTGATACTTCCAAAATGTGAACGCAATAATTAATGATGATCGTCCTTGTACTGTTTGACCCATTTTTTGATGATCTCTATCTCTTCTGACCATTGTTCTCTGAGCCAATATGGATCTTCTTTAGATGAGAAGTGCAGGTCTTGGCAATGACTTCCTACCGTACATCAAAATATGATCACCAGAGTCTAATCCAATCTAGTATTCTCCATCATTTATCCAACTGTAAAGTTTAAAATTTCTGTGAAGATTTACCTTCATTTGTTACCAATGCTATAACGCTTTCTGATATGCTCTCGTCTCGATCACACTGCATAATTCCACAATGATGAAGATGCAATTTTTTATTACTCCCTCCACTCTTTCTACATATATAGAAAGGTATACATGAAAAGAAAGAAGTCATACCCTCCAATGTTATATGGATCTTGCAAGCCATTGGAGAAGATTATGTTGCTTGCAAAACGTTTGAACACCCTTCTTATGTTCTGGGTATGAAACCCCCAAAACATAATCATGTATAATTATAAGATAACTATCAATGGCTTCCAACAAAACTGAGATTGAAAAATAATAACAATTTTAAAATTCAAAAAAATCGATCCTCAATAAATCTTAGGGTAAGATAAATCGATCGATTACAAGGTGAATGTGATCGAGAACTTACATGGCCACCAAATTTTGTTGTGATCCACTTGGGCCTCGGTAGAACTCCATATTTTCTCTTTCATTCCTCTGCGAAGGATTTCATATCTAATATATCTAAGGAAAACATTGTTGTATTCAGCGTTGATCTCATTGGCATCACCATTTCAGTGAAACTCTGCACACATACTATCAATATTATCAATAACAATGGCTTCAAGTTGTTTGATTAAAGCTTGTTTCAAGATTTTCTGATTACTTTAGATTTCCTAAAATAAGTTGGCCTTAGTTTGAAAAAATAAATACTTAACCTACCAATTCCACCCGTCATTGGAATATTGTTGAAGATCAAGGCAAGTATTATTGGTGGTGTATGTAACTTCAAGGTCGTAGTTGTAGTTAAAGGTTGTTGCAGTAGATATGCGGGTGAGGATGTATGTGCCTTTGAGAAATCTATGGATGGCCTTTCACATCTTTTAATACAAAGAAAAACAAAATAAGTCTAGATGTTCAATAATTGATTAGTTCTATGCTAACAGATCCTTGTTTAAATTTCTCCAAATTAAACAAAAGATATACATACTTATAGTTCTCCTACAATTCACAAGCCATACACATGGCCCTAAATCTCCATAGGGTTCATGTAAAGTGTAACCTTACTCTTGCAATTAGGACATGGTTAAAAGTCTTACATTTTGTGTAGCAAGGATGGCCCTTCTATTTTAGGCCATAGTTTAGGACCAAAACCTAGAGACATAGGCCCTAAGAGTTTCCTCTAGGGAATATGTGTGAGGAAATAGAACACTTCCATAATAAACCTAATGGAAGAGAGGAATAAATATTTGAAGTTATGGAAGATAAGACAAAGCAAACAAATAATACACAGATATTTTACCCTAGAAACCCAAACGGGAAAACCAACATTCATTGAGCATCTTTCTCACTTGTTGTCCTATTCATTCAGAATAAAAGGTTACATGCCTAACCTTGGTCTACACCTAAGACACAATCGACATCATACCTTCTTTCTTTACACAAGAACAACCCTGTAGCCAATTTGTAATATATATACATGACCAACAACCTCTAAAACGATTTCTCTAAATATTAACTATTACAACGTTACAACACGCCTTATTTATAGGATTTACAATAGGAAAAACTCTAAATAAAAGATCCCAAAAACAGTTACAGATCCATGCATATCATTGGCTACAAATCTTGTTAATCTTGGGATTTTTTTATGTCAACTACCAAGTTGGATTACCATTCGACCTTTATTCGATCTTCAGTCGATTTCCGCACGACCACCTATCGATATTTTTTCATTTGACCTCTTCGAATTGTTGCCGATTACTTCGAATTTGAATTTTCCCAGTTGATCCACCTCAATCTTTGAATTTCACTGCAAAGAATATAAAAAAACAACATTCTCCCACTTGTTGTCTTCTTTTTTGAAACCAAGAGATTTCTGAACTTCTTTTCACAGACCTAGGGCAACAATGCCCATTGCCTCTATGCACCAAGAGAAATTCATAGCACTCAAAGAATTGATCAAAGAGTTTGTTATGTTTTCAAATGTGTCTACTTTCTCAAGCAATACCTTGTTTCTTTCCACCACATCTCTCACGAAATGACATTGTACAACAATATGCTTAGTCTTGGAATGATAATATAGGTTCTTTTCTAGAAATATTGCACTTTGACTGTCACAACTTATCTTCATATCTCTCTCCTGAAACCTGATTCTTGAACATGATCATTGCAAACAGACTACTTATTTTCTTCCATGTGTGACTACCATGTATTCAAATTTTGTAGTTGATGAGGCTACGACTGCATGTCACTTAATCATCTAGCTAATTTCTCCACCGAACATATTGAACACATATCCACTCGTTGTCCTTCATCGAACCATATATCCAACCGAGTCAGCATTGAAAAATCCATGTACATCTAATTCATTGTCACCTGTATGTTTTCTTTGGTAGCATATAACATAATATTTTGTGCCACACAAATACCTGATACTCTCTTGACAATTGTCCAATCCTCCTTTTCCAAGTGTCGACATGTATCTGCTCAACACTCCCACTCCATGGGAAATGTCTAATCGAGTGAATACCATCACATACATTAGACTACCAACAACACTTGCATAGGGAACACATGCCATGTCCTCTATATCCTCCTGTGTCTTTGGAAACTGTTCAACGATTAGCCTTGCTCCCACGGGAATTGGCACCTTTACAGGTTAGTAATCCTACATGTTGAAATGTTTCAATATTGTTTCAATATATTTCTTCTGGTTCAGCCATAGATTCCTAGATGCTCAATCTCTCTTGATATCCATTCTTAGAATGAAGTTCGTTGCACCGAGATCCTCCATTTCAAACTTGGAGGATAGATGCTTCTTCACCTCCTCTATTGCATTCATCTTTTTTCCAATTAGCAACATGTCATCGAAATATAATGCTACATATATGAAACACCCACCTTCTTCTTTGGAATACATGCAACGATCAACTTTGCTTCTCACAAATCCCAAACTAAGGATGTAGGTGTTGAAATTTTGGTACCACATCCTTGGTTATTTCTTTAGACCCTAGAGGGATCTTTTCAATTTGCACACCAAATATTTCTTTCCCCTTACTACAAATCCTTTAGGATGTTTCATGTATATTACTTCGTCCAGGTACCCATGTAGGAACATTGTCTTTACATCCATCTATTCTATTTCCAAATCAAATGCAGTAACCAAAGACATTAGTAATGATCTAAAGGAAGTTAATTTTGCAACATGGGAAAAATCTCACCGAAATCGACTCCTTTTACTTGGGAATATTATCTTGCTACCATTTGAGCTTTAAATTTATCGACTTGAACCATAGAATTCATATTCTTCTCGAATATCCACTTTCTGCCAACAATTTTTCTTCCACTAGGTAATTCAACTAAATCCCATGTCTCATTTTTCTGCAAGGATTCCATTTCTTTGACCATGGAATCCTTTGATAGTCTCCCCTCTGTTGAGTCGACTACCTCCCTGACCGACTTGGGCTCCTCATCAGTGGTCATTAACACAAATTTAGAATTGAAGTTGGGTGGACTATACCTTTTGACTGGGTTTCATACTCGTACAGAACTCCTTACAACCAGTGTCAGTTGTTGCACCTCTTCATTTGATTCAGTCGACTCATTTGAATAATCTTCTTTGTTCCTTAGTTCAAACCTCACCTTCTTTGGATTATTCTTTATTTGAATTGTCACTTTAAACTTATACTTCCTTCCAACTTATTTGAAGATCATATCTCGAATGAAAATTGTTTTCCTTGATGCGAGATCCTAGAGATTATATCCTTTCATTCCTTCTTTGTATCCAATGAAAATACACTTGACTGCCTTTTTGTCTAGCTTTCTCCTCTTATCTTTGGGAACATGAAAAAATGAATCATAGCCAAATACTTTGAGATGTGAAACCGAAGGGTTCTTACCATACTATACCTCACGTGGAGTCATGTCGACTAGCACCAATGAAGGAGATAGATTCACTAGATATTTTGCAGTGTCGATTGCCTCTACCCAGAATTCTTGTGTGAGTCCAACACCACTCAACATGCTCCTTCCCTTGTCCATCAATGTTCTGTTCATTCTCTTGGAAACTCAATTTTGTTGTGGGGTATATGGTGTAGTATTTTGGCGTGCTATTCCACACTACTTGATGAATTGCTCAAAACCATTTCCACAAAATTCACCACCATTGTCAATTCTCAACACCTTAATGTCCTTATTGTGTTCCTTGAGGGACATCTATTTCTATGGTTGTAGCATTAGAAATACACAATCCTCCAATTAGAATTCCCTTTCACTCTGATGTTGATGTTCTTTCTATTTCATCCTATTTTATGACATAGACAAGTCATCCTTCAATATTTTGAGAAACT
The DNA here is from genome assembly GCA_000966675.3 of Picea glauca. NCBI lineage: Eukaryota > Viridiplantae > Streptophyta > Pinopsida > Pinales > Pinaceae > Picea > Picea glauca. The sequence goes on along the minus strand of JZKD02S1674305.1, from coordinate 476,624 downwards.
CTTCTCAGTGATCTATGTGGTCCTCCATTGCTCAAACCTTCACTTTTCCTCTCAAGTGTTATTTTATGTATGGATGACATTATTTATAAAGCACCATAAATGGGGGAATTTTTATGAAGTACAGAAGGATGAGTTGTACCACCATTTTTCCAAGGAAAACCACTTGACACGTTGTTTCAATTTATAATAAGTAAAGAACCAATTATACCCTTCTAAACATTTATTCACAAATCTTAGTTTTCCATTGGATTGTGTATGGTAAGAGGAGTTGTGAGCCAATTGAGTAACCGAACAATAAAATAGTTCAATCCAAAAATTACCAATGGAAATTAGATCAAGAGACAATAGAATCATTTTTTCCTTCAAAAATCCATTGGTACAAGAAAAAATTGTCAAGTTTGAAATCAAGGATTCAAGAGTTACCTTATTTAAAGTTGGCACTTGGTGTAGATCAAATAATTGCTCCATTTGGAATATCCATGTTATAGGATATTTTAAAAAAATCAATATTTCTCATATCAGTATTTGGAATTAATTAATTGATTGGAGTGATGAATGACCATAGTTTTGGGACCCAATTTTCATGTTCTCCAAATGTGTTAAAATCTTCCCCATATGTGACTGAGTTTCAATAAAAAAAAAATTCCTTATTTTCATGATTTCCTTGGGTCACGATATCACTTTTAGGGAACCTATCATCTAGGGTATGTAAGAGCATGGATTCCATTGAATTTTTTAATCGTTCCATCTTTTGATCCATCAATTTTTCCATTTTATCTTCAACTTATATATTTTGATCCATTCACTTTTTCATCTTTCGATCTATCAACCTTTTCATTTTATTTTCAATTTTCCTTTTAAATATTTCTCAAGACATGCCAAATCAACCTTTTTCAAGACATTATCACCAATGTCATCAACTTAGTTCCTTGATTGGGATATTGTATCTCTAAGTCTTAACTTTCTTTAGGAGTCTTGGATGAGTTATGTGGAGGTTTAGCAAGTGTAAAACAATTTCCACCACCTCTTTCCATGTGAGACAAAAATAATATATACTTAGACTTATCCTCTATTTTTCTCTTTACCATGCCTTTTGAATCACCTTAAATAGATCTTCCAATCTAAAATTATGCAAGTTCCAATTTAACATGCCTTTTTAAAACCTTGATTTGGAGATTATTCTGTAGGCCAACCTTGCACCTAATATAACTCTAAAACCTCTATATCTCTAAGTATATTTTTTTTTCTATTGTATCATGACATGTCTTCCCTATAATTGCACAAGTTTGAGTAAATGGTGATGTGCCAAGGAAACGTTATGGTAACTTTCCCAAAAATTGTTGAGTTTTTCCCTTTTAGGAAAGATAACTTGTATGGACTACCAAATGTCTAATTTTTCATATATACTTCTAATTGTTTTACCTAAAAGACTATTGTCTATAATCTATTAAATACAACTAGTTGGACTTAATTTGGATCCTTCTAGAATAAGATACAATTGTTTTACCCATAGCACCCGTTTGAGTTTGGTTTTAGGACTAGTAAAAATTCCTATCTTCCACGACATGTAATTTGGAATGTATAGTGAACCAAAATATGATATTTTACCACAGGTACTATGTTATGTCTTCTCAAGCTCCCAAAAAATTCATTTTCTGAATCTTCTCACAAAAAAATATATAAAACATGCCAAGATGACTCACTTGGAGGAGCCAAACGCAAACATCGTATTCTCTAAATCCAAATTTTATGCACCAAACACCCAGATAGAATAAAAATATAAATATAAGCAACTCCACGCCTTATGAATGCGAGAGAAAAATGAATGAGAAGCCTCTTCGACAAGAAATCTCCTTTTACAATATAACAAATGTACAAGATGAGATTCTTTTTAAAAATACATCTCCTTGGCATATATAGGAGACAAAGGGTACAATTGCAATTAAAAATGGTCTAGCTGACCAGTAAAGGGCCTAGTTGATCAATAAGGAAAACAATATCATAATAATGTAAATGTAATAACTCAATATTTGGGGCTTAACATTCACCTTGGAATTGTTCCTAGTGTTCCATTCTAACCATCAAATAATGTGACTTAAACATCTAATGGATGAAGAGATCAATGGCTTCTCAACATTGATGAAACTATTTATGGTAAAGATTATTGGCATGTCATTGTCATTTGTCTCTAGCACATCCTCACTTAGATGATTAGTTAGTGAATAAATAGGTTGTTTTTTCACTAGATTAATCTTTCCATGAATCTTTGAATTGATTGTTATATTATCATTTTCATTGAGAAGGATCACCTCATCTACTCCCAAGTATTTCTCAACTCTAGTAGTCTATTGACATAGACTCCCCAATAAACACTAAGGTTTGGGTTTCATGTGGAGCATTTGAAGCTATGAAATCCATGAAGTAAATCTTGTGATAGAGTTTTTCTTAATTTTGGTTACTCCCATCAATTGGATCTTTGAAAATTGGTATACTACCTTAGTCATAAAGAAAAATTTCCTTATCTTGTAGATTCCCCAATTCTTCACAGTCCCGGTCAGTTTTATGTTAACTCTTGACCCTCTATATACAATGGAATATTAGTAGATCCAAACAAAGATAATATGTTAGCATGTAGGTATTACTTACATTAGTCCCCAAAGGAAAGTCTTGGTATCCATTCCCAAGATAGGGAGTAGAATTTTCCATCTTAAGTGAGACATACCTCTAATTTGAGATCGATCTTATGTTTTAGGATTCAATCCAATTTTGTATCTTTCATAGCATGGTCTAGTTCCCCTATCTCAACATTGACTCCTTCCTTTTCCATTGAATTACAATGATTTTGTTTCTATGCTCCACCTCACTTTGTTTTTCTCTATATTTATTGCTTTTGGAATGGGAATTTTTAAAATATGGGCTCTGGTCTTTCAAAATTGTATTCATATTTAATTATGCCCTATTATTGCACTGAAGATGAATATACCATTTCTTAGTCTCTTCTTCAAATCTGTCCTCCATAACGATTACCTTTCCTTTATGAACTTTGGTGTGTTTAGCAATCAATTGGGTAGTCATATAATTTTGGGCCTTAACCTTAATTCCTTTGGTGTTGATCCTATTGTATTGTTGATCCCTTCATAATATAGAGATGATCTTAATTAGTTGAATGATGAGCAGTTAATGGCATCCTTTTCCTTGGTCTCATCGTTTATGAGTGGACAATTACATATAGCATGCCTTTTTTGTCTTGCTCATTATTAGTTTCCATAAGTGTGTGTATCTGGCCTAATGTGTCCAAGCTCAACACACATCCAAGAATAACAAGAGCTCTTGCATTTGGACCTCAAATTGTTTGTGGGTTTAATGTTAACATTAACATGCACACATTATGTATAACTCAAATGCATATATTGTTTATCACTAGAGCATGTACATGTTATTTATCACTAGAAAGGCCATGAATTATTTATCATAATGCAACTTAGGGACCTTCATCTTGATACTAACATATGATGTGAATCATACAAAGAAAATCAAAGGTCACCAAGATGCCTATGGCCAACCAAAGGTGACCAAGACTCCCATGGCCACCCCACTATCTTATGACAATACAAAATTACTATTTCCTTTCTCACACAATCCACAGATTCAAGAAATTACTAACATTCCAAATTCAAAGAGATATCCATTGTAAAACTTCAATAGTCTTCTAGGTAGCTAGCTAACCTTCGTTAACATGAATTAAACAAAACAACAAAATCATTATTATTTCCCCAAACAATCTAAGAAATCTCATAAAGTAACATTGGATAACATAAACTAAACGAAACAACAAAATCATTGTTATTTCCCCAAGACAATCTAAGAAATCTCATAAAGTAATGTTCCACCATAACCATGAACAATCAATGTAAAAATTGAAAAGTAAAAGACATGCACTTGCATTGTGTGGGATTGTAATTGTGAAGCTTTCACTTTCTTGAGAAAATGAAAATGAAATGTGTAAAATACTTTTTAAGAGAGTAAGTTCAATTAATGGAAGTTTCAACTAGTTATAAGCCATGTACCACATAGGCCTTCCACGATTTGTTGATGATACATTTTAATAGGGTAAGTTTAATTGAGGGAAACTTTATCTAGTTACAAGGTATGTATGTATGTATGCCTAACAAAGAAAGTAAATTTGATAGAAAATGAAAATAAAATGTGTGAAGATATCTTTTAAGAAGGTAAGTTTAATTAACAAAATTTTCATCTGGTTATAAGTTATGGACTATATAAGTAAATTTGATAGAAAATGAAAATAAAATGTGTGAAGATATATTTTAAGAAGGTAAGTTTAATTAACGAAATTTTCATCTAGTTATAAGTTATGGACTATATAGGTCTTCTACTAATTAATGATTGAAAAAAGAAGATGCAATTTCATAGAGAAAGGGAAAAATCTAATATGGGCATCAAACAAATTAAAGATAAAAGAGGATAAACTTTTAAAATGAGGTAAAATCCTAATGTAAAATCCAAATAAATTATATATACACAAAGGGAAAAATTTAGAGATGGAGGCAAAGCTCTAATGGGTGAGTGCAAGCAAATGATGGTAGCTCATTCTTTTATGGTGCATTAGTGAAAATAAAATATGGAAAAACAACAAAGCCTTCCATTCAACCCACCATTCTATATCCAAAAACTCTTCTCCTTCAACACCCCATCCCCAGTGTTGAACTTTTGGTATGCTCGTTTAACCATAGACAATATCACATCATTGTCACCCAACTATATTCATTCAAATATGCCACCCCCGAGTAAACTAACCTTTACTTAGAATAATTCCAGCAAGCCTACTCGAGAACCAACAAATAAACCCTAGTTTCTAATTGTAGCAATAACTCAAGAAAAGTAGAGCGCTCCTTCTCCAAGAGTAGCACACAAGAGAGAGAGAGTCTCCATATCCATAGAACAAGTACCACAAACAAATACACATGTAGAGACAATAACGCACAAGAGAGAGAGTCTTTGTATCCATATAACAAGTACCACAAACTACTCTCTCAGACTTGGGCCATAATCAGAAAGAATATCACCAAGAGAATCACCAAGAATATCACTAAGATAATCACTTGATAGTGCTAGAGAGATACCAAGACCAAGAGATGACCATACACCCTTATTCCTCCTTGCATCTGCAACTACAACTCTCCATAAGACTTGCGCTTTGAGAGGGTGTACAAATGAGCTAAAACATCCTCTATTTATATTAATTTGTCCGGTGACTTTTCTGGCTGGGTTGACCTGACTTTCTAGTAATTATATTTTATGTTTATCTTTTTCCTATGGAGCCGACTTGTATTTATGGAAGAAAATATTCTAATATTATTATTATGCTAGGTTGACTTGTCTTCTAGGGTTTCCATACATATGTTTAATGGTTCACTTGCTTCCGGAATATTCTATTCTAAGTCATAGGTTACATGTGGAGGTTAATACCTCCTGCAACAACCAAAACATCAACACTCCCTCTTAGGTAGGAAGGTATTAACTAAGATGTTATTTATATAGTAGTCTCAAATGCATCCATCTAGCTCACATGGCATGGGAAAGACTCACATGGTCTTGCAGACCAGTCTACAGGTAGCATCACCATAGCCACACAGGCTATCATATGATCAAACATATCATGTAACAAGTATCACCATCATAGCCACAGATTATCCATCTAGTTGGAAAACACCTACAAAAATATTGGTTCGCCCTCTAGCTAGTAAACTTTGATGCTACTGATCGACACTCTAACAGGGAATAATTTTCGACACTAGAGGTCGAAATCTAGTTCATACAAAAATAGTAACTCATCAGTTCACACAAAATATGACTCAAAAATTTAACACCCCCTCTTAACAAGGAAGGTATTCCTCTTGGCACAATCATCATCATTGCTTCTGCGCTTTTGCACACCTCGACCATTGTCTTGTTGAATTTCACCTTATGGACTCTATTCTTTCAAATTTATATTCATCTTTAATTATGCCCTATTATTGCACTTAAGATGAATATACCATTTCTTAGTCTCTTCTTCAAATATATCCTCCATAATGATTATCATTCCTTTATGAAATTTAGTGTGTTTAGAAATAAATTGGGTAGTCATGTAATTTGGGGCCTTGGACTTGATTCCCTTGGTGTTGATCCTATTGTATTGTTGATCCCTTCAAATATAGAGATGATTTTAATCATTTGAACCGATGATGAGAAATTAAGCGCATCGTTGTCCTTGGTCTCGTCATTTATGAGTGGACAATTACATGTAGCATTGCCTTTTCATATTGGTCATTATTAGTTTCTACAAGTGTGTGTAGCTATCCCAATGTGTCCTAGGTCGACACACACCCAACACCAGTGAGGGGTCTTGCATTTGGACCTGGAATTGTTTGTGGATTATATGTGAACATTAACATGCACACATTATGTATAACTAAAATGCATCTGTTGTTTATCACTAGAGCATGTACATGTTATTTATCACTAGAAAGTGCATTCATTATTTATCACTAGAGTATGGATGCGTTTTTGTCATGTGAACTTCAAATTCCATGTGGGAGCTTGACACATGTGAAAATTTTGAATTTCAAAAGAATGTGCCTGCATTTAATAACACTTATCCAATCCACCAATCCACCTATCATGTTTTATGTCATCTCTCATCTTATGCATGTACTTTGGACATAGGTTTGTACTAATACTCGTTTGTTCTCTACATGTATACTAATTTTTATATATTGATTCCACCATTTAGATACTCAAATTTTCGCCAAAAAGACATATACCTTACTCTCCATAAAAGGAAAAATATCAACAATAAAAAAAAAAAAAAATTGATAATGAAAAATAGAAAAAAAATTCAAAAACTGACAATTGTATCTTCTTTTTACCAAGTAACCAAGTCCCAATTGATATTTATTACTATTATGCTTTTTTCATATTTATTGGAAATCTTATTTTTAATTTTTATGTCATTAAAAATAATTTTGACAATATCACCTAAATTCAAATAAATATTTATTACTATTATGCCTTTTTTCATATTTATTGGAAATATTATTTTTATTTTTAATTTTTATGTCATTAAAGATAATTTTGACAATATCACTTAAATTCAAATAAAATTAATTTGATAATTTTTTTTTAAGATATTACTATCCATATTTATACAAACATTTTCAAAAAATAGATGTTGTAATGTTTATCATAAAAATAACATTATATACTTATAACCATATAAGTACATTTTAATTCAGAAACCTTAAGAATGTGTAAGCAAAATGATTTAGTAGACATTTTTAAAGCTATAAGATAAACTTTGTTTTAGAGATGTTATTTTTCATGTTTATATAAAATAAACTTTTTGTTTTAGGGATGTTATTATTCATGTTTATATAAAATAAATTTTGTTTTAGATATATGTTAGTATCCATATTTATATAGACATTTATATACAAGTTTATATAAATATTGTAATATTTATCATAGAAGTAACACTATACATAACCATATTATTAAAGAACATTTTGACTCAAAACCTTCTGTGTTAAAAAATTAATTACAAATTCTATAGAATGTGTGAGTAAAGAAATTTGAGAGATGTTTTAAAATGGTAAAATATTAAATGAATTGTAACATTTACAATGTTCAATGTGTTTCTCTTTCTACACTGTATCATAATGTTCAATGTGGTTAGGTAAAATTTTCTATTAAAATTATTATTAATATTTATATAGATATGTTTAGAAAAAAATATGTTGTATGGAATTAAGGTTAGATGTTATTAAAAAGTTTATAATTCTATTAAAAATAGTTTTTATCGTGATTACAAAGAATATTGACTTTTTGCAAATACTATTTAGATGTAAGGAAATAAGTTAAGACTCAATACCTAAAGGATTTAGCAAGACTAAAARTTTACTCYTTACTTAACACTMTTCAATCATTTTTCCATATAAMCCAATTTKTTAAAAACAATAATTAAATAATAGTAAAWTCTAACTATTCTCACTTTCTATTAACAATTAAATTATGATAAAGTGTTAAAACCGAACAAAAAGATTTCAAAGACGTTTTTAAAGTGGTAAATTATCCAATGTTGCATAGATTCAATGATAATATTTCCCATGAAATTCTCTCAATATAGTCACTTTCTACCAGCACAACTTTTACATATAATAAAATGAGTCATTATTTTTTCATAAAATATTTAAAATTCTTTGAATTCCCTCTCACACCTTAGACATGGCTGGTTATATTTCCAGTTCAAATCACCCGAGGATTCCACATCCATCCTGAAAGTGACTTTGGACGCTGGATGACAGTACCCTCATGCTGAAGCGTTGGCGAGTGAGCTTCGATCCAACATAGGACTGCTTCTGACTTCCACATCTATGGTTTCTCCTCCCTGGACTACCACTTCACCTTTGGAATGAGAAAGCATTCATGGTCATTGGAAACTCTTTGGGTCGCTACATCAGCATGGATTCAAAGACACTAGCTAGCCAAGACAAAAAATTGGCAAGGATTCTTGTTGAACTAGATGTTCATGAAGGACTCCTCGAAAATCTAGATATACACTGGAGAGGACATCTCACTCGCTAGAAACTTGACTAACTTGGTGTTCCTTTCAGATGTACGCTTTGTAGACCGACAAAACACTTGAGAAAAACTTGCAGAGGCATCCTTGAAGATGAACTGTCGGAAGTAACCATGCTTTAGATTTCTTCTAACATGGAATTTCCGGTTCTGGGCCCTTAGATACATATTCCAGACTATCCAGAAGATTCTGCTCTACCTGGACAAGACTCCTTAACTAGTAAGCTCAAATCTATCTGTCCGACATTATATTTCTTATTCTCCTCTTAGGAAAATAACCTCTTAGATAACTCACCTCCTACATCCTCGGGATTATCCCTCTCTTTTGGGGGGACTCCTCTAGAGAGATCTCTGATTTCCCTTCTATTCACCAGCCCCCTAGCCTGACTCTCCACCAATCCACCCCTAAACAATCCACACTACCTTTCAACTCTATTTTTTCTCCCCCTACCATTACCTTTGGAACTTCTGTAGATCTTATCCCCTCCCCTTTTCTCTCTCCAGTTAAACCTTCAACTTTGACCTCTCCTTTTCCCCCCCACATGCTGGCCGAAGCTCAGAATCCTACTAGGATTGCTCCAACCATACCCCACCTTCCTACTCATCCACGTCCACTATCGAGACTTCTCCCAATAGTGCAAGAACAACCCTCAACTTCACAAAAAACCACCATATTAACTACCAATAACTCTGATGACTACCATCTTGTACAAGAGGATTTTTGTTGTTTTCCTAGTCTTAGCGATCCGGATCTTGGAGACAACACACTTGGTGTTGTCCTAAATTATTTACTCCCTACATACAAAGAAGTTACTAACTGCATACCTCTGCCTACTTACTTGGGAAATACATTACACAATTCGACAAACTCTAACACAGGCTTGGAAGCATCTAAGCCTAGGTCGACTTATCTAGATAAAAAATTTACTTGGACCAAAGGGCATGGTTATGAACATTCACCAATCAAAACTCTCAGTGCCCACCACAAGGAGGGATCTTCTTCATCAAGTTTTGTGGCTACTGCACTTTCTCCTTCTGATATTGGGGCTCTTAGAGGCATCAAATCCCTAGCAAGAGAAAAGCCATGATTTTTCTCTCCCTCAACATCAGAGGAGTGGAAGGCCTCTTAAAATTTGCCTCCTTCAAGCATCTACTTTCACTATCTTCTCCGGACATCATATTTCTTCAGGAACCCTGGTTGACAACAAAAAGAATAGACTATTTTTAAATCGCTTTCTCACCAATTGGCACATTTGTACAATTAGCTCTCATGGTAACTCTGGGGGTTTGGCTATGGCTTGGGATCCCACCAAATTTGATATTTCTCCCTTTCTTTGTTTTGGGGGCTTGTTACTATCAGGTACTTGAAGATACAATAACAAAAGGATACATTTCCTCAACATCTATGGACCCTGTATTGACAGGCATACCTTCTGGAATAAGGTAGAAGCTCGGGGCCTTCTAGATCTCGAAATCCTGATCATTGTCAGAGATATGAATCTCACTACCTCTGTCAGAGAAATTTGGGGGGACTCTGCTACACATGGCACCCTGGCAGATTTCTTTATTTCTATGTTTACATCACACAATCTGGTGGATTATTCTCCTGTACAACTTGCTTCTACTTGGCGTAATGGGAGGTTGGGTTCCGATTCAATCTCAAAGCAATTGGATCGTTTTCTCATTTCGGATCAACTTATCACAATGAAGGATCGAATCCATACATGGGTGGATTCCACTTTTCTCTCTGACCATGCCCCGATTTTCTTACTTCTGGACTCTTCATATGATAAGTTCGCTCTTCCTTTTAAATTTAAGTCGGGTTGGCTTCAAGAATCAGCATTCAAATCTATTGTTACTGATGTTTGGAAAGATCCCATTTACCTTGACGAGCCTTGTATTCAACATCAACTCATTTGGAAACTCAATTGTATCAAAGACTGCACAAAATCTTAGGCTGCCTCTCATAAAAAAAAATTAAGAAAGACTTCTACAGATTGAATTTGATCTTCAACTACTTCAACAAATAGATGATTGGGCCAGACTATTTGGAAAGAATAGTCTAGTTATAAAATCTCTTGAAATAGAAAGGAACCAAATCCTTCTCAAATAAGAAGCCACTTGGAGATAGCGGTGTAGAACCAACTGGATTAAAAATGGTGATCTCAACATAAAAAAAAATTACAATTTTTCTAGCTCTTGCAGAAGTAAAAAACACATCTGGGAGATTGCAGATGCAGATGATAATATTTCCAGAGGACAAAAAGCAATAAAATCAACTGCTATCAGACATTTTAAACATTTTTATGAGGCGAAACCAATTGAGAATTTACAAACCACATTCACAGTGTCTAGACTTTTCCCACAATCAGTAACTGTGGAGGATTAACTAGCTCTTGACAGCTCTTGCTTGCTCCTAGAAATCTTGGTTGTTTTAAAATCCTTTTCTAAGGAAAAAATTCCAGAACCTGATGGCTGGACTATAGAATTTTATCTCCATTTCTTTGATTTGGTGGGCCCAGACCTGCTGGAACTTGTGGAGGACTCTAGACTCAAAGGGAAGGTGATTAGTGTCCTGAATTCGAATTTTCTTACCTTCATCCCCAAAGATTCTAATCCTACTACATTTGTTGACTTTAGGCCAATTGCACTCTGCAAACTTTGCTATAAACTCATCTCTAAAATCATTGCAAACCGAATCAAGCCAATTCTTTCTCGTTTCCTTTCAAATGAACAACTGGTATTTTTAAAAGGTCGCCAAATTCTAGATGCTATTGGCACTTCCGAGGAGTGTTTACATAGGATAAAATCTAAAAATTCCAAGGCGCTCATCCTCAAACTTGACCTCAAGAAGGAATTTGATTTCATTGATTGGGACTTCCTTAGACTGATCCTGACTCAAACAGGTTTCAACCATTCAATGATTAAGTGGATCATGAGTTGTGTGGATATCCCAAACTTTGCCATTTTGATCAATGGGGAATCTTCCTCCTTCTTTCGTAGTGGCAGAGGTCTGAGACAGGGCTGCCCCCTCTCACCTCTTCTCTTCATTCTGGCCATGGAAGCCTTGAGTCTCCTACTAAAAGTTGGACAAGCAAAGGGAAAGATCACATGCATTAAGGTATCCAGGACTATCAAGATTCTCCATCTCTTATTCATTGTGTATCTTCCCTCACTCTTTTACGCATCTTTCAGTTGGTCTCAAGTATCTTGGGTATTTCTTAAAAGAAGATTCCTATAAGCTAGCAGATTGGAACTGGATCATTGCTAAATTTGAAAAATAGATTGGACATTGGTCCTTGAAGTGGCTCTCTCTTGGTGGTCAGTTCACTCTCATTAAAGTTGTTCTAGAAGGGCAGTCGGTGTATTGGATGGCACTTGCATCAATACCTTCCTCGGTCATTACAAAAATCCATCGTATGACCTATAAATTTCTCTGGTCAGGTTGCTCTGATCATACTCGACAAGATCTTAGTAGTTGGGAATCTTTGGCCAAACCCAAACACAATGGCAGTTGGGGTCTCCGTAATACATATCACTTCAACAAAGCTCTTGCAACCAACTCTCTCTAGTGTGTACTAAACACCCCCAGCATCTGGCACTCGATTATCAAGGACAATAACTTATCACATCATATTGTCTCCAACTGGCTTCTTACAAACACAGTCATCCCCAGGGAGACCTCCTTCTTCTAGAAAACACTCACTAGATCAAAAATCTAGATCATGCACAGGCTCTGTTGGAAGCTTGGCTCGGGCCACTCCATCATGATCAGCCACAACCTTATTCTTAGATTGGGTATAAATACCGCACTCCCTCCTCAGTTGATTTCCCATCTACATGACAAAAACCTATGGTACCTTTTCCAGGCCATGGATTGAACCTCCGCGTCTTCTCTTCCAAATTGGTGGATTTCCAATGACTCCCTCAGACTCAGCGCAAAGCATGCTACTCTCTGGAATTTACTTTGCACAGCATTATCCCACTTGGTCATTCACCCCAATGATTAGGAAGACAATCTCAAGTGGTCAGGGGGCGATTTATCAGGCTTTCTAATAGTCCAAAACATATACACAAAGATCACACTTTCATTTTTTAATACAAAAATTCACGGCTGGAGGAAACAACTATGGAACTGGCTCCTTCCTACAAAGGTAAAACTTTTCACCTGGCTTATTACTGGTTATAAATTAAACACATGGGATAACTTGCAAAAGAAGGGTTGGACTGGACCAAACACATGTCATCTCTGCTACAATGATGCCAAATCAACAAACCATTTATTTATCATGTGTTCCTACTTGAGATTGGTTTGGGAAAAAATCAATTCGGTACTTGATCTCAAAACCCTTTGGGATGGGCCAACTCTGTCTGACTGCTTCGATTATTGGACTCATAGGGAGCACAAATCAAAGAATTTTCCTTCTCTGGTATGTTGGTCCATTTGGTTGGACAGAAACAATTTTTTTTTTGAAAATAAGACTCCTTCTTCCTCCACAACAGCATATAAAGCATTTGGTCTTTTTAATATCTGGAATGGCATACATCCACTTAAGCCAAGATCGTTGAACACAAAGAGGACAATTATTTTAGAGGATTCCCCAACTGGATGGTTCGATGGAACAACGTCAACAAATGCCACTCAAAGTGGTGTTGGAGGGATGATCAAAATTACAAAAAATTCCTACATTAGATGGACTTTTAATTGTGGCTCGGGTACCAACACTAAATCTGAATTACTGGGCGCCTGGGCCACACTTTTTGTGGCCTCCAGACATCATATTGAAGCACTTTAGGTTCTTGGAGACTCCAAAATCATCATTGAGTGGCTGAAAAATAGGGGTGATCTTCAAGCCATATCCCTCCTAGCTTGGAAGGACAGAATCCGACTACTACTTCCCTCATTCAAAAATCTCTGCTTTAATCACATTTAGCATGAACACAACAAAACTGCAGACATTCTATCCAAGGTAGCTCTACAAAAAGAAGAGGGCATTTTAACTTACAATCTCTGGATAGATGGCCATGAGGTCCCTCCTCATCTTCTAACTTTATTTTAGTCCTTCTCTTCTCATCTTTCCAGTCTGTCTCTGTATTTGGATATATCGAAGGCTTCTCTAGATCTTAGTTTTATCCTATTCCTCTTATTTTGTAGAACTTTGTCTGCAAGATATGACATATTTTTTTCTTGACCTTTTCATTGTATGATCTTTCTCCAATTCGCTGGTTGAGAGACGACTATTGACGAAAGCATCATGAGTCAAGCTTAATAACCTCAACAATGATTTTGATTTCATTGTCCAAAAAACATATTATATATTTAATAAAATTGAGAAATTTTTTCATTGAAAAAAAAAAAAGGTTAAAAATGCTTTGAAAACCAAGGCTATGCACCTTGTGTAGCATCATCACAAACTAATCATCGCCATAAAAATGGATAATTTAGAAAAAAACTTCTACTATTTTACCCATGCGAAGTGAATAATTGATTATCTTTATCTTTATCATATACGTCGTCCTTGTACTGTTTGACCCATTTTTTTATGATCCCCATCTCTTTCGACCGTTGTTAACAGTTGTCCAGCGTGAAAGAGAGTGAGTATTGTATTGGTGACCAAGACGCCCACAATCTTATTGTATTGTTATTGTATTGGTGCTTTATCTAGAAGGATAGAAAATTCAAAGAGATTCACGTGCATTAATGACCAAACTAATTGTGATATAATCATTTTAAATCGGATTCCTCAAATATCTAGAGGAATGTCAATTGTGTCCAATGATACGTTTTTATTATATAAATTTAATGGATGATTTAGTTTTTAGTATTAAATGATAAAAAATATTACATTTTAAGAAATATGAAATTAAAACGGATATATGTTATAATATATTCTAATTTAATTTTAAATATTGTTTAAAATTAAATGATTATATGATTGCACAACAAGATTACATCATTATATCATATAGGTTGTGAAGTATTTAATTAAAAATTCTCACTTTCTTAAATTCTAGTTAGAATTTCATAACCTTCAAAAATGATTTTTTAGCTTCCATTCCCACCCTTGGTTTTCCTTTTTTTTAATCTTTTATTCCCCTCTATTCCCCTAACAACCGTTTTACTTTCTTTTCCTAATAATTAAATTACTTTTTTCTTTATTTATCCCCCCATTTTTCCAATATATTTCTTGAGGGATCTTTGTCTACTTTAATCAATTTTAACCTATTTCTCCCCTTTATTTATTTATTTATATTTTATTAATTTTCCCAATGGTTATTTGAGTTTTTTATTCATATTTCGCAACGCTCTTTTAATTCTTTACTCTTTTTTACTTTGGTTATTCATTATTTTCACTCTATAAAATTCCAACACCACGCTCTTTTTTATTATCATTTCAGCTTTATGTGTCCCTCACAATGAGTGGAATGGACAAATGAAAATCTCTTGTATTGTTTGTTTAGGTTGGATAGATGATTCTAGATACTTTCAAAATAAATTTGAAATGGTGTAAACAAATGAAAAGTATGAATTTGAAATGGTGTAAACAAATGAAAAATATGATTTTGAAATGGTGTAAACAAATATATAGAATGCTCTTCATCTTTAGTGTATTTATTGTAAATCTTGTTGTGCCAAAGATTGAAGAGTTTGTGTATTATTAAAAAAAAACCATCATTTGTTATAATATTGCAAACAAGTGTTAAAGACAAGTAATCGTGTATTTCTGTCTGAATTCTTGCACTATAGCTTACAAAAGATTGTAAGTATTTTTTTACATTTTTCATTGTATAATGTACTATGCGAATGGATTTGCCTTTTCTTCCTTGTCATAGACTTTCATAGCATTATACAAGTAATCAATAAGTATATAGTGATTGGTTGTATCCATTCATGGAACTTATTGTAAAAAGTAATAATTTGAAACATCCGAATCTAGGAAACAATCAAGTTGATTTGAATCTAGAACCTAGATTCTCGTAGACTTATTTTGTGTTCTTTTTAAAAACTAAATGAAGTACACATAACAGGCTTGGAAAACACACTAGCAAAATCGTTTTGCATCTTGAAATGTTGCATTGCCCCAAACGTGTGAGAAATAAGTTTCCTCGTTAAATCCTATCTCTCAATCTCCCTTTCTTGATTTCAAGCTCTTGGCTTGAATGAACACTTGAATCGGGATTGACTTGGTCACTCTGTTCATCAAAATTTTTCCTTTATTTGAGTTATGGGGGTCTGGATGCAGACTTTGAATTCATAGTTGAATCAATGCCCCTTTATCTTCATTGCTTGCTATGGAAGAATGTATTTATTTAAATTAAATAGAGCTTTGGGAATGATTAAATGACTATAAGCCCATGTTTCCACGTCAACAATAATTTGACCTACCACTTTTTCCACGTCAATCATATCGAGGCAATCCCCTTCAAAACTTAGGAAGCCAAAAGATTGAAACTTAGCAAACTGAATATGGAAGAAGCAACATGAATTAATGCTAAGTTTCAACTTAGCATTAATTCCAAACATTTAATGTTTAATGTTTAGGATGCATAACTCATAGTCTCCAAGCCCGCTTTCTTGTCTCTGGCGAGCTGTCAACTGCCCTCCACTTCCACTTGGTCAATGGCATGTACCTTGCGAGCACTATATGTTGACTACACCTGGTGCTTCGCCTTCCACCTGCAATATGTGCTAGCTGCCTCATATATACAAACGCCTTCTCCCTTCTACCTAGAAACATTATATGTGTCGTTCTTATTCCTTCTACTTGCAAACAATATACTCCTCTCTGCAATTGGGATCCTCTTCACAATTGGGGTTCAAGACCACCGCCACTAGCTCTGTCCACTACAACGACATCCTCGAGTATGATGTCCATAGTCTCTACGGCTTTTTCGCAGGCCATCGCCATGCATAAGATGCTCCAAAATCTGTTGAATAAGTGCCACTTCGTTCTCACATCCTCCACCTTCGTTGGTTCGGGATCATATGATGCGCACTGGACGAGAGTCAATAAAGCCACCTAAGAGGACCTCCACTACTCTATCTCTACCATACTCAACTTCGGCATGTTTGGGATGTCCATGGTGGGTGCCGACATCTGTGGCTTCTATCCGGACACCACAGAGGAGCTCTGTAGGTGGTGGATTCAGTTGGGGGCCTTCTATCCGTTTAGTAGAGACCATTCGAATCTTCACAGCAAATGCCAGGAGCTTTATCTCTATGATTTCGTTGCCAAATCTGCAAGGAAGGCTTTAGGGTTCCGTTATCACCTTCTGCCTGATCTTTATACATTGAACCCTTACTGTTAGAGCATATTAAAAGACGTCATCTCAAAGTCGAAAAAATGAGATTCGGTACTTACCGCCCGACTGTTTAAACACTTCTTACAATTTTATACAAAACGGTAACCTTGCAAACAAAAATAAGTGACGGCGCAAGACGATCAGAGGAAAAGATGAAACTTTAAAAATAGTTGTTCACTGTTTTCTACAATGCTCATTCTATTTCGATGGCCCTCTTACCTCAATGATGGATCAATGGCTAGATCTACTCCGTGATGGATCAATGGCTATATTATTACTGCATATTCGCTTGTTTCTATAGAATATTTAATTAGATATTACTATCCCATCCCTGATAGAAGAGCAACATCCCCAAATGGGCTATCCCTTATCTCAAGTTTACAAAGCTTTGGACAACCTTGTAGCACATATTGCATGCCCCTATCACTGTTTCCAGCAAAGTCCACAGACAAAGTTCACAACTTCTTTGCATAACAACCAACATATTCGAAAGTTTTATCAGTGAGCCAGCCAGCCAAATAACGACAAGCGCTGCAAATTCTTACAATTCCTTACAATGGCTCCAAAAGCTCTGTTCATAGGCTTATTAGTCAAGTGATCTGGTTGATGGGGAGCCATAATACAAAGACGAAAATGGGTTAACTTGGGACAGTTATGAGCTACAGTGGAAATTGCATCATTTGTCATTTGCCTACAGAAATATAGAACATAGTTAAGATTAGGACAACCTTTCGAGATTGCAACGATGTCCTGCTTTATAACATAACCTTGACCTTGGCCAAAAGGATCCACTAGGTAAACTCACAGCTCTCTCAAATCCTTGCAACTTGAAGAAACAATTTCCAGTCCTATGTCTTCTACAGTATCTAGGACCTGCAGTTACATAAATCACCAACCCCTTTCTCAACACTCAAAGTTTTGACAAACTAGTCCAAAAATTCACTCAACAAGCTAACAGAACCCAAACTAGAAACATCTCTCCCATCAAAAAAGAAGAGGACCACGATGGCCACAAGCATGAATACATATTTGCCATGTGGCTTCATCGTGCCATAAATAGTTTATTATAATTCATTTGAAATTATATTTTTTTAGAATTTGACTGACAATTGAAATACTCTATGCATGAAATACTATCAAGTTTTTCTGACCTTTGGCCTTCAACTTATGAGAAACAATCTGCTTCATAAGTTGTATAGTGATCAAGGTTTCACCGCATCCAGTTTCCAGAAAAGCAACAAGATTCTTCTCCAAAGCAGCATGAAATATTTCCAACTAATAGCTGTGTAAAATAAAATTATAAGAAGTCAATGCAGTAGATTCATGACATTGTCCTTTGGATCATACAAACAACAAGCTGAAATTTTATGGAAAAGAGACTGAACTTAGTTTTCACTTATACTCTTATCATTTTTAGATTCTCGAATTTATTGGCTATCTAAAGGAAATGACAGCTATATGAAAATCTCCAATAAATAATATTTGATATCTGGTTTTATGTTTAATATATTTTTTCTATGGTACTATATTCTAGTTATATTATTTCAAGTAATGAAATTTTGGTGCTATTCAATTATCAACAAATTTGATAGTTCCATTAGGATTTGTTCTTGATTATTGTCGCTTAAATTCTATCAGATTGAGTCTTTTTTTTTTATGCTCTCTTCTCCTTTCGCTGAAACATAACTTGGTATATTATTAAAATCTCTTTAATTGATAGCTAACCTTCTACAATGATAATTTATTTCCTTGTAGCGATTCCTGTAGCTTCTGCCAATTCAAAGTTATGCCTCCCTTTGATCCTTAAGAGAAAATTCTTTTTTCTTGGGATTTGAATATCCTTTCGATATCATTTGGGTTAAATTGTTCAATTTGTATCATTGGCCTCAACTTAAAATTTATAGAGGGACCTTGTGCACTCTTCAACACAAGTGTCTCTCCAAGAACCTTTCTGTAATCCACTGTTATTCTCGTTCATGGAATCACTAATTTATAATTTCTAAAGTTCGCATCTTACAGCTCCATGACACGAGACATCATGTCTCATATTTCTGAGTTTTGTAATTTCTGGATGGATGTCTCATGTTTCTGAGTTTTGTAATTTCTGGATGGATGTCTCATATTTCTGAGTTTTGTAATTTCTGGATGGTGATTGCATGTGCAAGAGAAAACATTTGAACTATTTTCAAGGCCAGAACAAGACTTTAGAACTGGTTCTTTGCGAGGGTTAATGTGGTTTCTTGTCTCAACTGTTGACAAGGCATTCCTTCAGGTAAATTACAACTTAAGTCAAGGGCTTGTTGCTTCGTAGCTCCCCTTGTTATAAATGAATATATTGATATATTCATCTTGATATAATTTACAAGCAACTAAACGGTGGTATTTTCAGTATATTAGTGTGTTTTATTTTAAGTGATCCTAATCAACCACATTAGCCACAATCTATTGAGAAAACATCGTGGACTAGAAAATGAACAGGTATCTTACTTCCACCATAATATCCACCGAAGACGATGACAGGGCAGTTTTTTGCAGACAAGTTTTTCTTCAAACCCGAAATTAGTGTTGCGTAATCATCCAGTGCCTATGTGGAAGTGAAATAACCGAGTGTAGAGGCATTGCTAAAGGATTCCTTTGGACTCCCAAAGAGCACCGACAATCCATACTATCGGTGTTGATTAATCAAAACAACAATTGAGTACACAAGATGAAATCTATAAATAAATGAGACCTCAATGTAATATAATAATTTGAAATTTGGTACAATTTGTAAATAAAAGATACCTCAATGTGCATAAGAAGTGCATGGAAGCAAGGAGCATTCTCTATCATGAAGCCACAAAAGGCATCTTCAATAGAAGACTCATCACCCATGTAAACAAAGATGGGAGAATGGCTTTGGGGACCTCCCCAATGCTTTGCATTGACAAGATATCTCTGCTGGAAGGTGTGACATCCCTCTGGCCTGTAAGTAAAATGGTCGATAATTTGAGTATAATAGTGTGTCTTGTATTCAACAGTGGAGAGTGATAAATTGTGAAGCAAGAAATGGAAAGAGAAAAGAACAGAGTAGAAAACAGTATTCAGTATATTGAGAATGTAAGGAGAAAGTACAATGAGAAGAGTTAATGAAGATGTTATATGCAAAAAGGAAAGTAGTTGAGCTAAATAGGCTCAAGAAAATCAAGAAATGAAAGTACAGCTGGCCAGGACAGCTGGCAGTGTACAGTCAGCCTATTGAGGTTACATTATATTTAACACTCCCTCTTAAACTCAACAGTTACAAACATCAACACTGATTATGCCCAAGTGTTGTCTCTGAAAATCAAAAACAGATTTTCCCAGTGGCTTTCTGAAGATATCGGCAAGTTGATCTCGAGAACCATAGAATTGAAGTGCAATATCACCATTATTGACTACCTCGTAGATGAATTGAAAGCGAGTGTCAATGTGTTTTCTTTTCGTGTGAAACACATGATTTTTGGATAAAGCTATTGCTGAAGTATTGTCACAGAAAATAGGAGTTGGATCCTTTTTTGTATGTGACATATCTTTCAATATTCTTCTCAGCCACACAACTTGACAAGAATCTGAGGTAGCAACGACATACTCTGCCTCTGCAGAAGATATTGATACAATTGGCTATTTCTTTGATGCCCATGAGATCAAGTTCGTGCCCAGGTGAAAAACATGTCCTGAGGTGCTTTTCCTGTCATCTAGGATGCCTCCAAAATCACTGTCTGTGTAACCAGAAAGTTCATTTCTATCAGATTTAGTGTACCACAAGACAAAATTGAGAGTTCCTACAATATATCTCAGAATCCGTTTCACCATTTTCTAGTGAGAATCTTTGAGAGATTCCATGAATCTCGAAACAAGGCTAGTTGCATACATAATATCAGGCCTAGTTGCTGTAAGATACAACAAAATACCTACTAAACTTTTATACAGGTTAGGTTCCACTGTAGGGCCTTCATCTTTCTTGCTCAATTTTGTGTCTAGGGGTGTAGGGGTTTCTGCTGGATTGCATTCTTCCATGCAGAATCTTTTGATGATGTTTGCTGCATACTTTTTCGGACAGACACAAATTCCTTTGGTTGATTGATTGACCTCAATCCCCAAAAAATATTTCATTATGCCAAGATCTATCATCTCAAACTCAGATTGCATGGCATGTTTAAAATTTGTTAACTCAAGATTTCCAGTATATATCATGTCATCAACATATAAACATACAATAAAAATTTTACCGTGTTGATCAGTTTTGGTGTAAAGAGTTGGCTCATTTTGACTTCTATTGAAACCACTTTTGATCAGATAAGTGTCAATTCTACTGTACCGAGCTCTTGGAGCTTGCTTTAAGCCATACAAGGCTTTCTTCAACCGATATACTTTGGCTGGCTGATCTTGGACTTCAAATCTAGGTGGTTGATCGACATAAACTTCTTCTTCTAAGAAACCATTTAGGAAGGCTGACTTGACATCCATCTGGTATACTTTCCATTTATGTTGGGTTTTTATAGCCAATAGATTTCTTACAGTGTCTAACCTTGCTACTGGAGCACAAGTTTCACCATAGTCAGAACCAGGTTGTTGTGAGAATCCTTTGGCAACAAGTCTTGCCTTGTGTTTTTCGATCTGCCCTTTTTCATTGAGTTTAGTTTTGTAAACACACTTGACACCAATACTTTTCTTGTGACTTAGAAAATCAACAAGATCCCATGTCTTTTTCTTCTCAATGGAGTCAATTTCTTGGTTCATGTCTTGAACCCAATGTGGCTCCTTAGCTTCTTCTTTAAAAGATGTAGGTTGACATGACATTAATGCAAAAAGATTGTGCTGTTCAAAATCATCCAACTACTGATGGATTTCTCTCAAACTTCGATTTCTCTGATTTTGAATTTCAGAGGAGGAGTCTTTGCTTGAAGTTGAGTTATCCTGAGAATTTTCAGATCTTCCAATTTTGGATTCAGAATTTTTCTTTATTTTCTCTGTTTCTCTGAATTGCCTGAGCAATCCTCTGTTGGTTTGTCATGGCGACAAGGTCTGCTGGATCTGGTTCCACATATCCAAGATCCACTGGATCCCAGCACTCTTGTGCTTGCAATAAGGATTTCATTCGAAGAGACCAAAACTCATAGTTCTTTCCAAGAAGAATCAGACCCTGAGTTGGTCCTAAATTGCTAGACGTCACCATATTTAAAGAATTTCAACAAAACAACAACAAAAAATTGGAAAAAAATTGTGTTTACCTATTTCTTGTGCTTAAACCAGGTCTGCTAATTTCTTGCAGTGACTTCGTAACTCTACGATTCAAGATTTCATGAGTTTTGGCTTCGCGATTCTGACTTCGGGACTTCATTATACGAGTCCTCCAAACTCTTGTCTCTCCAACTTCTGATCGCTGAAACGCAGAAGAGAGATTAACGACCTTGGATTAGCCCTTAGTCTCGGTTCAATGTGACCACGTGCCTAAATGTTAAAGCGCTACCGGATTTTCGCGAATCAGGAAATCGTGATGCCTTCGCCGGTTCTTTGTCCCTCAATTTTTTGAAATCTGAAATATCCTGGAGCTAACGCCTTTTCGAGATTTCGCGTTTCGGGACTTTTGCGGTGTTGCTGCGATGATCCTGGGTCCTTCAGACTCCCGATGTGCGAAATGTCGAAATTTCTCCTTGGACAATCAACGGTCCAGATCCTCCTATGATATGACGGTCCAGATCCTCTCGAGATTTCACAACTCGTTATTTCGCGAGTTTTGAACTCTTGTCATGACATTCTCCAAACCACGAACTCCAAAATGTCGAAATGAGATGGCGCTTGGATCTGCTACCACCTATCCTTTGAGATAGATGGTACAAATTCTTTCTCAAATTTTTCTTTTGAGTAATTTCGTGATTTTGGGATTTTGCGTATCGGGGTTTCGAGTGCAGTCTCCTTTGCTCGTCCAACTCCCGAGTCCCGATTTTGCGATAGAGTTATATTGATGACTCACGATATTTCTCGATCCAATGGTCCAGAATGACTCAGGATTTCGCAATTCACAAATGCTCATGGCAGTCTTCTGACCTTTACACCCTGCAAGTCAGCGAAATGCTGAGATCTCACCATGTGTCCTCCTTGATGGATGGTCCTAACGATTTCGTGACTTCGCAAGTCAAAATTTATCCTGTGCGCTCCAGAGGACTAATCCTCGTGCACTTTCTCATGGATCTGATGGTTGTTGGTCCTCTGCGAGAAATCTAACGGCTGAAATTCTTTCACCTTTTCTGCGCTCTCCTTGTCACTTTTGAACTAGATTTTCGCCTCCTATCTCTTCGTAGGATGGATCTTACAGCTGTGATTTCTCGTTCTTGGCTCCTCTGACGTGTTCTTCACTGCCTTTGCAAGGATTTTCTCCCGTGGAAGAAAAATTTGTGAATCTTTCAAATATTTGAAAGAATTTCACGAGTTCTTTGAAGCTTACTGTTCTCTGCTGCAATCTTTGACAGAGGAGAGATATTTCCCGAAATTCTTTAAACGATTATGCCTCTTGCAGCAATCTTTCACAAATTTGAACGAATATCTTTGAATTCTTCAAATGTTCCTGCCTCCTGCAACTCTTCTTCGTGAATCTTTGACGAATATGAAATTGTTCACAATTCTTAGAGTTTCTCCTTCTGTAGTCTCTGCTTGCTCAATCTTTTGAGTGTATAGCGTTCTGCTTCCTCATGTGAGCTTCCTACGAGGATATTTTGAGAGTATTATGGACAACTCTCCAAGCCTTGTGAAAAGTTTGTGTCGCTTGCTCTCGTGATCCTTGTAAGCTCTGCGCTATGAGGATCGTGTTGCTCTCCAGCCTGTGTGAAGAGACTTACTGCTAAAGCTCTGATACCATGATAAATTGTGAAGCAAGAAATGCAGAGAGAAAAGAACAGAGTAGAAAACAGTATTCAGTATATTGAGAATGTAAGGAGAAAGTACAATGAGAAGTGTTAATGAAGATGTTGTATGCAAAAGGAAAGTAGTTGAGCTAAATAGGCTCAAGCAAATCAAGAAATGAAAGTACAACTGGCAGTGTACAGTCAGCCTATTGAGGTTACATTATATATAACAGAGAGGTCCAGTCCATCCTTATGGACTAGTGATTTCCTAGTCCTAATAAGGGACCTCCTATGAGCACGAGCTAAGAAGGAAGAAGGGCTCATGCAATTTGCGGACTGTAAAAGGGTGCATGCCCCGACCATTACTAAAACAGGAAGAAACACTCTGAGAGCATACTGATTGCCCAAGCCCATTGTTTTGTTGTGGTCGGCTTAAGTAATAATCACTTGCTCTATAGACTCTGAGACCGCTCAACTTTATATTGATATGTGGGCTGGAAGAACTGGATTTTGTACACCTCAGAAACATGAAAATCACTTGAAAAGGTTATTCATTTAGATACAAATGGGAATCCCACCATTAAAAGTGGTCTCCAGCCTTGTGCGTTGATGACAATATCACAACGTCAGGGAATCTTTGTTAGTTGTATGTATACTTCAACTCCACTATCTAATGACTCTGAAAGTCAAAAAAATTAAAGGTATATACATCTTTGTTAGTTGTATGTATACTTCAACTCCACTATCTAATGACTCTGAAAGTCAAAAAAATTAAAGGTAACAGAGTTACTTTCATCTTTGTTACGTATATACATCAACTCGACAAGTTTGACAAAAGCCCGAAGTTTCGGGGCTTTCTTAAAGTTCTGATTGGAATGCAACTTTTGGGTAGACCCGAAGTCTTCACTGAATTCCAAACGTTMTTTTCAGATGCCTAAAGGCTTGTCGGGAGAAGGMAAATTTGGAAAAGACCTTTTTCATCGTCATCTTCGAATTACCATTGATGGCCAAAGTAAAAAAAATATKCTCTGAAGTGCGTCATGTTTCCGAMTATTGTTTCTCTTCCCCTCTGTCATCATAATGCAAGTCAGGGACCTTCAGCTTCAGCCCAGTCAATGTGATACTCACATATGATGTGAATCGTCCAAAGAAAATCAAAGGTGAGGTGACCAAGATGCCTACAACCAACCAAAGGTGACCAAAACGCCCACGGCCACCCCACTATCTTTATGACAATAAGAAATTACTATTTCCTTTCTCACACAATCC
Source organism: Picea glauca (assembly GCA_000966675.3). Classification (NCBI taxonomy): domain Eukaryota; kingdom Viridiplantae; phylum Streptophyta; class Pinopsida; order Pinales; family Pinaceae; genus Picea; species Picea glauca. The sequence continues at coordinate 451,551 of JZKD02S1674305.1, read as the reverse complement.
ACATATTCAAGAAATTACTAACATTTCAAACACAAAAAACTATAGAAAAATCAAAGAGATATGCTTGGAATTTGTAGTATTTTAATGGTGGAAAGCTTCTCTTAATGCTTTTCTAGCACATAAACAATATTCTAAAGAATTTCAAGTAATCACTTACCCTCTTAAGGTCCGATAGACCAATTAGGTCTTAATGGACGTTAATCATCATCATCTATCGAGAACAGAAAAATCAAAGAGATGCATGTTCACCACTTTAATCAAAGAGAATCATAAGTAATCACATCTCTTAAAGTTTTATAAACCAATTTGATCTTAGTGGAGGTTAATCATCATCATCATAGAAATTAAATTTGTTAAATAATTTTTATTATTTAATTTTATATAATGTATTAATTCTTTTTTTTTCCCCCAAAAATAACAGTTTCACAAAAATATTTTCTTTCTCCTTCTATAGTATTTACCTGTGGATTCATAAAACTCACTTAAAGAAATACAGAGTTTTAACATGACTGTTATGTCTAAGTAAATTCATCACTAGAAGATGTAAAATTTTCTGAATCTAACGATAGATCCATTGTCAAGGTCTTCAAAAAATAGCCAGCCTAATGAGTCGTTGAATGCCTTTTTAAACAGGTTGTTCACTTCTTTGTTGTACTGTCTATGGGTGTGCATAAATTTTATGGTCTCGAAACCATTCTTTAAACATCTGATCTTGTCCTTCCAATGACTGAAATAAATAAGATCCAATTTGGATTTGTCGTTTATCCAGTTGATGGTGACCTTGGAGTCACCTTCCACCATTAGATTTTTTATAGAGAGATGTGTGGCAAGTAATAGGACTCCCCAAAGTCCCATTAGCTCGGCTTTCATATTATTTCCTATACCTCTAGCGAAATGTTCTTTGACAGTGTGTCTAAAAGATATTTTGAGATAAATTCCTATGCCACACTTATTTCCTGCAGCTGCACCGTCGAAAAAACCAATTGGATTGTCATCAAAATAAGTTGGGTTTAGTAAAACATCCAATTTATCTCCTTCCACTTTGGTTGTGTGTTCTTCTATGGAGAGAATATTTTTATTATGTATCAAAGGATCAAGTATGTTCCAGTTTTTGAGCATAATTTTGTTCCTGAATTTCCAAATGCCCCACAGAATCATAAAAGGGACATGTCTTAAATTTGGAAGTTTGAAGAACCAGAGTTTCAAGTTTTCCTCAATGGTGGAACTCTTCCAATCACTATCAATCCTCAATGTTGTAAGGACATCAACCCAAATGTGTTGTGAGTTTTGGCAGTCCAAAAAAAGATGTGTGGTTGTCTCTTCATCTTTTAAACACGGGGCACATATCGAAGGGCCAATGCCACCTCTTTTCTAAAAGTTAATACCTGTGAGGATGCATTACTTAATGCATAACCACATGAAACTAATCATTTTGACTGGAATCTTCACAGACCAAATAGCTTCGTACCACCACTTTTTTCCATCTAGATTGTTAAAAAAAAGTAAGGACTGATATGCTAGTTTGGCAGTGTCCTTCCCTCTCGCTCGATTCCATGATCAGTTTAGTTTGTCAATCTATGGATTTAGAAATATGTCACTACTTCTCAATTTTGTGACATAATTGTCCCATTCTATGCCAAATGAATCGATTATACCAAGCTGAATGGAGTCCATCCATTGCTGACAAGATCTCATTGAACCGGTTGCTGCAGCTTGTGCTAAAGAAAAAATGTGGTGACTTTTTAAGAACTAAAGAAGCAGCAAGGAAAGAAGACAAGAATTGTTGCATCAGATGTAGGGGTCACGTCCCAAGACAACACGTTGACCTGTCCCTATCTCCTAGGCCTGTTAATACTGAGAGGGGGGTGAATCAGTATTAGTACAATTTAAAAACCTTTTTCAACTTATACTTAAACCATTAAATTATATCCAATGAGCAATGAACAATAGTATAAGAGTTACACCAATACACCACAATACACCATGCACAATA
>JZKD02S1674305.1:325049-347668 GCA_000966675.3 Picea glauca | reverse complement strand
TTTTATTCAATAAGTTGTATCTTCGTTTGGGATATCATCAAATTAGAATGAGGTAGGAAGACCTTCCCTAAACAACTTTTAGAACACATGAAGGTCATTATGAGTTTTTGGCTATTCCATTTGGACTTACTAATGAACCTTTAACATTTCAAATATTGATGAGTTCTATTTTGAAACCCTTCCTTAGAAAACTATTGTGAGTATTTTTTGATGGCATACTAATCTACAAAAAATATTGGGAAGAGAAGTTACAAAATGTTGACAGAGTATTAAAACTTTTGGAAGAGAAACAATTTTGTCAAAATCCTTCCAAGTGTGCCTTTGGGGTTTAAGAAGTGGAATATTTGGGCCATATTGAATCTCATGAAGGTGTAAAAGTGGACCCTAACAAAATTGAATATATGAGGGAATGGCCAATTCCAAAAACCTTGAAGAAACTTAGAGGATTCTTAGGATTGACAAGTTATTATCGCAAGCTTGTTAAGAACTATTGTCAAATAATGGGACCTCTAAGAACAATATTAAATAAGGAAGCATTGTATTGGATTCAAGAAGAAACCAAAGCTTTTGAAAACCTTAAAGAGGCTATGTGTACAAATTTTTCCTAGCCACACATGACTTCACAAACACATTTATTGTGGAGTGTGATGCCTTGGGCCATGTTATTGGTGCATTTTAAATGCAATAAGGAAGGCCCCTTGCCTACGAAAAGAACCAACTTAAAGGGAAAAACTTACCAAAACCCATTTATGAAAAATAAATGTTAGCCATATTAAATGTAGTTAAGAAATGACACCCTTACCTAATAGGAAGAACTTCAAAGTAAAAACACATCACGATAGTTTGAAGTACCTGTTGGAGCAATGATTATCTTAAGAAGAGAAAAAAAAATTGGGTTAGAAAGAGGCTAGGTTATGACTTTGAAATTATTTACAAGAAAAGAAAACATAATATTGTGGCAAATGCACTTTCAAGGAAAGAATAATAAACATAGGGTTCACTATGTGCTATTTCTATTCTACAATCTAATTGTATGGAAGAAGCAATAATAGAATGGAATCAAGATCAAGAGGTATGCAAGATCATTCAACAACTACAAGAGGACCCCAATACATTGGACAAATTTATCATGATTTCCTATATTTATGTAATCATTCTCAACTCAAATAGAATGTCCTTCTATAATTGTAAACTTCTCCTATAAGAGGACATTCATGGTTCTTGAAAACTTACCATAGGATCAAGAAGGAATTTTTCTCGGAAGGTCTTAAAACTGATGTTCAAAATTTTTTGTTTGAATGTGTGGTCTTCCAACATAATAAGGGAGATACAATCAATATTCCAAGTCTCCTACAACCAATAGATATACCAAGTCAATGTTGGGAATACTTTTCAATGGATTTTATTATAGGTTTACCCAATTATGAAGGAAAGAATTTCATCATGGTAGTATTGGATCAATTGAAAAATTATGCTCATTTTTGCTCTCTTTCTCATCCTTTTAAATAAATTACAACAACCACAACATTCATGGAAACACTCCAAAATCTACATGGAGTTCCCAATATTATTCTAAGTGATAGAGATCCAATTTTCATTGGAAATTTTTGGACTGAATTATTTTCTTGTTTGTCTACTCAATTCGCTCACAACCCATCTTACCATCATGAATCCAATGGGAAAATTGTTAGAAGGGTTCCCTTAGTGTAATTTGAGTGTCCAAAATCCAATAGAATTGATGACTCATTGATATGATGTCTACTTTCCATTATAGCACAAGTTGCATGTCACATCCAAATGGCATTTAGGGACACCTATAAAAATAGTCTCGGTACATAAAAACCAAAAAAAACAAAAAAATTGCATTGTGTCACCTAATACACATGTGTTTCTCCATTCCAAAGACCAACAAACCCTCTATTTGGTAAACTATCAATCCCTAGATAATCAAAAAGTTTGAGAGTGACTTCTTATGAGTTGTCATCCTTATCTACTGATGATGTGTTTTCATTATCCATTGATGAGTTGTCAATGAGATATAGATCTAGAGGTGGTCAAATGCATGTATTATGTATTAACATCATGAGATGAACACAAATGTAGATAATGTATTAAATCCTTTTTTTCCAAATGCGTGTGTCTTGTGTTGGTTCTATTTCTTAGCATGGTATCACAACCATGGTGAAGAAATGTTGATAATACTAGAGTTGTTATGGTCTTGCGGGAGTGATAGAGCCATAATAGTTTTTCCATGGAAGTTGAAGAAGGGAGAACAAGTAAGTTAAGTATTAATTTTGATCACGGACAATTGATTTTAGTGGTTGGAAAGTAGGTTAATTTGACAAACAAATCTACAAGTCTTTGTTGATGTAAATTTGAGATCTTGGAGGTTTGGTAAGTTTCTTATTTAATTTAATATATGCAAGAAACAATACGTCTATTGGTAGACGGTTGTTGAATCTATTCGGTGTTGAGTGGAATATTTGATCCCATCATGCAAACAAATAATCATGATCTATCTTCAAAATACCAAATTGAATTTTGTTGCATAGATATGTTGGATCTATTGTAGATTGTAGATATGTCTATTGTATATCTATTGCTATAGAAGTGTGAAAAATCTTTGTAATCAAATCATTGTGATGGATATTTGAAGGCAAGGATTCAATACAATTTTTGGCTCATAGTGGAGCTATCAAATCTAAGGTGTGGTTCTTCCTTTATTGATCTAGTATCCAAGTTTGAATCTTGTGCCAAGCCCATCCATCGAAATTATTTGTGACAAATTGAATTCTAGATGATATTATTAGATTTAAGGAAGTTTTATTTGACCAAAGATACAAAATCTTGGTGTCCAAGAATTAGTGTTGGAAGGACATCATATAGATTGCAAGTATCACTTATACTATACATGTTCACTTCTAGATCAATGGCCAATATTCTAAATCTTGAGTGCCTAGAATAACAACCTCTCTATGGAGATAAAGAGTGAAGTGGTGTATGAGATTGAAGCTTCCAGTTAATCATCTACATGGGAGAAGGTAAAGATGGTATCTTCTTGTTTTCAAGAATCCACTCAAATTATCAATTTCTCCCTAAAAATATTTTGTATTTATAGTGGTTCCATCGCCCACCCCTCAAAATTTCATAATCAATACACTCTTGAGTCTTCTCTTAGTGTAAAGGGGCCACATAATTGAATGAAAAAATAATATACGATGATTGCATTGTTAATAGTAGCCATAAGAAACCATTATTCTTGAAGGATCTAGGGATAGCATTATTTAGTGCACTAGAGGAGGATAAAGGCCTCAATGACATTGATCCTGATGTTATAATACCTATTGTTACTAAATTTATATTTTATGTTCTTAGAGAAAATAGTTGTGAGGAATAACCTGCTACAGAGGTGAATAATAGCTCAGTGTTAGAGTCACAAAACTCAGCAGGGGCCACCATTTAGAAATGAATACTTGAATGTTGCTAGAATATTTATAATGATATTGTTCACTACATGTTTCAAGTTCCATTCTTGTTTTCCCAAGTTATTTTTCTGTGGTGGTAGTAAAAAAAATGAGCCATATACAAAGGACCCCATGTGAATGCATGTTGGAAATGATACATTTTCTACCTTTTTTAATGGATTTTTTTTATCCCACATATACAAAATAATATGATCCTCCTTTCTCTATATTAAAAATGGATCACTCTATAGAGAAAAGAAAAGAGCTAAAGGATTTGAGAGACATTTTTTTTGTAAATATAAAAGACCTTGGAAATTTTTATTTTTATTTTATTTATAAAAGAGATAGGAGAAATAATTTGCAATTATAAAATACCTTGGAGAAAACATTTATTAAAATGGGAGTTATAAGAAAAATTATTGATTGGCTTGGTCAAAGCGTAAGTTTGTACAAATCTTTTTTTGGCTCATGTTATGTATTTAATGAAAAAGCTTTGTAAGGTAACAAATGAGTGTATCTTGATTTGAAGACAAAGGATAAATTGTGATCGATAATAGAATAGTTATTTAGTGTTAAGTGCTAGTTGTATTAAGTATAATAAAAAAAAAACTTTTTTTTTGGTCGTGTTGTGTCCTAGATCTACTAGAGATTGAATAAAGGGGTATACGGAGTTTTTTGTTCTCATGTGTGCGTTCTCATATGTGATGGTATTTTCTCATACATGGTGTTTTTTCCTTCATCACAATATTGATACTCTCAATCTACATATGCAAGAACAAGAACAAATCAACTCAATCAAATCAACCAAAAAAGAAATTCACATTCAAATCAAGTTACTTAACCACTTCAACTCAACTTCAGAAACAACATAAATTTTGAGTTGTGTACATGGTGTAGTTTTTTTGTAAGTATCAAATCAAAATTAAGAGTAATGACATTGTAATTGTTGGATGCATTCTTGGTTGAACTTGACACCCTTCAATTTCTAAGTTTAAGTTAAAAATGTTGGGTCTTATTGTGGAAGGGTGGATTTGCAAGAAACCTTGTTTTTTTCTAGTCAAACAAACTTTTTAAACTAAGCATATTGTACCAGGACCTACCTGCACAAGGATCTCACATTCAATCTTTTAGAATGGATCGAATTCAAGAATTATTAGAGTTATTGAACACTCTAATAATCACTAATGAGGACAACACTATCATAATCTAAAAATGAACTCTTAAATATATTATAACTTGTTTGCAAGTTTCATAAGCCAAAGTTGAACATCTTTAGACTTAGTCATAGCTCCAACATGATGAAATACGACTCAAGAATTGATAACTTCTACGACATTATGAACTAGTCTTTGTTCAAAACAATCCCTTATTTGAATTTCATGTCCATGAATTTCAAATTATAGATTTGAATTAGTGGTTAGTACATGATCAACACACTAATGAAACTATAGATGAATATTAGTACATGATCAACACACTAATGAAACTACAGATGGATATTCAAATTATGGTGAAGTTTTACATGAACCTGAATTTCAAGAGTTCATTAATGAAAACCTTTCAATGGTGCATCAACATGTATAAAATAAACTTCAATAGATTCAAAATAATCTTTCCAACCCTCTCATCAAGAGTTTGGAAGAAATCCACAACAAAAAACACATAATAGGTATTCAACACATGCAAGAGGAACATATGCATTCTATTTTATAGGAAAAATAAGGTACCAACTTAGAAAATCTGAAATTTCACATAATCATACAAAAATTCTATAAATAAAAATAATATATTTCTAAACTAATTCAACTTTCTACATTTCATATTTTTACAATTTTTCAAGTTCTTTGTGAAAGTACTTGGAATCATCCCTCCAAGTTAACATATTGTTTTTTTTTTCTATATTTACATTGTCACTAATGCACCAGGTCCTTCCTACTTTTCATTTGTTTACACCATTTCAAATTCATACTTTTCATTTGTTTACACCATTTCAAATTCATACTTTTCATTTGTTTACACCATTTCAAATTCATTTTGAACGTACCTAGAATCATCTATCCAAGCTAAAAAAACAATGCAAGAGATTTTCATTTGTCCACTCCACCCATAGTGAGGAACACATGATGCTGAAATGGTAATAGAAAAGAGTGTTGTGTTGAAATTTTATAAAGTGAAAATAATGAATAACCAATGTAGAAAAGAAAAATAAAATAAAAGAGTGTTGTGAAATATGAATAAAATAGTCAAATAACCATAAAATATAAAGAAATAAATAAAGAGGAGAAAGAGGTTAAAATTGATTAAAGTAGACAAAGATCCTTACAAAAAAAAATGGGAAAATGGGAGAAGAAATAAAGAAAAAAGTAATTTAATTATTAGGAAAAGAAAGTGAAACAACTATTGGGGAATAAAAGGTTAAAAAAATGAAAAACCAAGGGTGGGAATTTCCAAGATTATGAAATTTTCACTGGAATTTAAAAAAGAGAATTTTTAATTAAATGTTTTATAATTTAATATGATATAATCTTGTTGTCGTATAAATACTAAATAATATTTAAAATTAAATTAACATATATCCATTTTAATTCCATATTTCTTAAAATGTAATATTTTTTATCATTTAATAGTAAAAACTAAATCATCCCTTAAACTTATATAATAAAAACGTATCACTGGACACAATTGATATTCCTCTAGATATTTGAGGAATCCAATTTAAAATGATTATATCACAATTAGTTTGCTCATTAATGCACGTGCATCTCTTTGAATTTTCTATCCTTCTTGATAGAGCACCAATACAATAAGATAGTGGGCGTCTTGATCACCGATACAATACTTTCTCTCTTTCACACTTAATGGCTCGTGTGTGGAAAACCTGTCAGAAACATGATTTGGACTAGTGCAAATGAGAATGAAAAATAGTGCAAACGAGAATGAAAAGGGTTTTTTCCACATTTGCCTTTCCACGACAAGCCCTTCAGGCCGTTTCCAAACATCATCTGAAAAGAAGCTGCATTCCAATCAGAAATTTAGCAAAGCCCCGAAACTTCAGGCTTTTTCCAAACTTGTGTAGTTGATGTATAGTAACCTGTAATTATTTTGACTTTCAGAGTCATTAGATAGTGGAGTTGGAGTATACATACATATAACAAAGATATATATACCTTTGTTAACATAAACAAATGTGAAGCACATATGTAAATTTGGTCAATTTGATTCCCTGAAGTTGCGATATTGTCATCAGCGCACAAGACTGCAAACCACTTTTAATGGTGGGTAGCGCATTTGTGTCCAGTGATTTTCACATTTCGAATGAGATGGGGTGTGTATAGAATCCAGTTCATTCCAGATTCATAAAAAGACACTAGTTGGTCCACCCCACATATCAATATAAAGTTGAGTGGTCTGAGAGTCTGTAGAGCAAGTGATTATTGTTAAATATAATGTAACCTCAACAGTATGACTGTACACTGCTAGTTGTACTGGACAATTGTACTTTCTATTTTTGTCTTGCTTGAGCCTATTTAGCTCAACCATCTCCCATTGCATTGTACTTTTTTACTTCATCTTCTTCAATACTTCTTCATACATTCCAATATACTGTTCTATTCTTTTCTCTCTGCATTTCTCTTTTTTTCACAATTTATCATGGTATCAGAGCTTCAGTAGTAAGCCTCTTCACACAGGCGGGAGAGAAACTCGATCCTCACAGCGCAAAGCCTCACGGATCTTGAGAGCACGTGACATAGTCTTTTCACAAGGCTTGGAGAGCTGTCCGTAATACTCTCTAAAGATCGTCGTAGGAATCTTGCAGAGGTTACAAAGCATACTATGCTCAAAAGAACGAGGAAGCAGAGAATGCAGAAGAAGAAACTTTAAAGAAACCTGCACATTTTTTTCAAGAATCATCAAAGATTGACGAAGAAGAGCTGCAGATCAAGAGATCATTTAAAGAACTCAAAGAAAACATTCAAAATAGTTAAATATTGCTACAGAAGGAAACATCTTTCAATTTTTTTTTGAAATTCTCTCAAATCTGTTAAATATTGTAGCAGACAACGAAGATGTTGTGAAATTATTTCAAATCTTTGAAAGATTCACGAATATTTCTTCCACAGGAGTAAAGAACGCATCTCAGGTGAAAAGAACAGCCACTGACGCCGTAAGATTCATCCTGTGAACGAATCCAGAGCGAGAAACCAGTCCAGAAGGGACGAGGAGAATGCGGAAAAGGCGAAAGAGTTTCAACCGTCAGATCTTGCACAAAGGACCGACAGCTGTTGGATCAGCGAGAAGGTGCACGAGGTTTAGTCCTCTGTAGTGCACATGACTGATTTCGACTTGTGAAGTCACGAAATCCCGACGTCATTTGGACCGTCCATCAAGAGACACGTGGCGAGATCCTATTCCATTGCAATATCGGTAATCGGGAGTTGGACACGCAAAGAGAACTGCCCTCCAAAAACTTCGATACGCGATATCGCGAGAAGACTTGTGAGCCATCCATATCAGAGGACAGGTGGCAGCAGATCAACACATCGTCACATCGACATTCAGGGTTTCAAGTTGTCAAAGAAATTTGGCATCGCAACTCACGAAATCAGGATACGCGAAATCGCGATCAGATCTCAATCGTCCATTTGTTTGGACACATGGAGAACATCAAGGAAACTATCGACGTTTCGGCAATCATGGTTTCAAGTTAACAGAAATTTGGTGAATCGCAAGTCGTGATATCCCAATGTTGAATCAGGACCGCCCATCTTGAGGGGACGCATGGTGTAAATCCGAGGACTCGGGAAAAGTCTCGAAAAGGAAAGGGCCATCGGTATATCGGGATTTGACAAATTGTGAATCTTGAGGACAAGTGATCGGGTTTCTTTACAGTGAAATCACCGACGCACCTCTGAGCTGTCCATCTGTTTGGATGCGTGGTAGAGATCAAGGCTTTCGGAAAATTTCCCGAAAGCAGAGTCCATCAGTTTTACGGGATTCGGAAAATCCAGGAGACGAGAAGTCCAGAACATATCAAATCATGAAATCACGAGGAGAAATCAGGACCATCCATCATAGGAGGATGCATGTTGTAGATCGAAGCAATCGCGAAAAGTCCCGAAAGGACAGCGCCATCGGTAAATCGAAGATCGGGGAATCGAGGAGTCAAAATAACTCAACATCAGAACTTGTGAAATCCTGATTCGGGATATCCCAATAAGATCTGGGCCGTCAGATCACACAAGATCTGGAACGTCGAATTGTCCAAAGGCAATTTTTCGCATTTCGGCGATTTGAAGTTCAAAGAGCCAGAAAAGCCCGTAGCGCTTTAACATTAAAGCGCATGGTCACATTGCACAGCGACCAAGGCCAATTCAAGACCGATAATCTCTCATCGGCCATCGACAAATCAACAAATTGGCGATCGGAGGTAAATACGAAATTTCCCTCTATTTTTACTCCAATTTTTTTTTATGGCATTATCTAGCAATTTAGGACCGACTCAGGGTCCGATTCTTCTGGGAAAGAATTATGATTTTTGGTCTCTTTGAATGAGGTCGTTCTTGCAAGCACAAGAGTGTTGGGAACCAGTGGATCTTGGATATGTGGAACCAGATCCAGCCGCCCTCGCTGCCATGACAAATGAGCAGAAAATTTCTCAGGCAACTCTGAGGACCAAAGAAAACAAAGCAAAATTCTGGATTCAAAATTATGTAGATGATTCGATTTTCTCGAAAATCACAGGCGCTGGTACTTCCAAACAGGCCTGGGATATCCTTAAATCGTCCTACCAAGGAAATGACAGGGTAAAAACCGTTAAACTGCATACCTTGTGGACACAATTCGAGACTCTCAGGATGACAGAGTCTGAAACTATGGATCAGTTCATGACCAGAGTCATGGGAATTGTGAACCAGATCATACTGATTGGTGAAACCATCACTGATCAACGAATTGTTGAGAAAATTCTTAGAAGTTTACCAAAGAAATTTGAAATGTTTGTAACAGCAATCCTTGAATCCAAGGACCTGTCAAGATTTTCAACAGATGAACTAATTGGTTCACTGGTGACACATGAGACTAGACTACATCTCACAGATGAGTCAATCTCCAATGCCTTCCAAACTCAATTCTCATTCAGAAGAGGGAAAGGCAGAGGAAGAAGTAGAGGAAGAGTGAACAATCAAGGTAACCCTCATACCAGTGGAGGGAATAGACAACAATATCCAAATCAGAATTTCCAAGGTCAAAGAAATCAACAACAAAACCAACATCAGAATTTCTAGCCTCAAAGAGGTAGAGGGAGAAGATTAAATGACAAAACTAGCATTCAATGCTATTATTGCAAAAAGTATGGGCACTATGAATCTGAATGTAGGAAGAAGCAGGCAGATCAACTCTCAGGCAGAGCACATGTGTCAAATCACATGGGAGACACCTCAAGAGGTATGTTTCTCTCATGCCACAAAACTCAACAACAACCTAAAGATCTCTGGTTGCTGGACAATGGATGGAGCAATCACATGACAGGTAACAAAGAATTAGTTTCATGTATTGATTCTTCAATCTCATATGATATTACACTTGGAAATGATTATTTAGTCAAAGTTCAAGGAAAAGGAACTGTTCCTATTCTTACTAAACAGAATGTAAAGAAAGACATAAACAATGTCTATCATGTTCCATATTTAAAACATAATTTGCTAAGTATAGGAAAACTTATTGAACATGGATATAAGGTACTTTTTGAGGGAACATCTTGTAAGATATATGACAAAATCCCAAGCAGAAAGTTAATTTCTGAAATCCATATGACTCCCAACAAGATGTTTCCCCTTACCCTCAGAACTGCAAATCAGAGTCAACCATATGCACAGAATGCATCAACCCTGAATGAAATAACGATTTGGCATACAAGATTTGGACATCCACCATTTCAAAGTCTAAGTCTTCTTCATAAAAACTCCATGGTCAAAGGTCTACCTATCTTTAAAGAGCAAATTCCCCCATGTGAGTCTTGCATACTTGGAAAACATAAGAGAACCAGTTTTCCACAGTCTTCCAATCAAACCAAACAACATCTTGAACTTGTTCACACTGACCTATGTGGATCAATGCAAACAGAGTCAATAGGTGGTAGTTTTTACTTTCTAACGTTTATTGATGATTTCAGCAGAAAAATATGGATCTATTTTCTCAGACACAAGTCTGAAACATTTGCAAAATTCAAAGAATTCAAGGCAGAAGCTGAAAAATAGAGTGGAAAATATCTCAAAGCACTCAGGTCAGATGGAGGAGGAGAATACAACTCCAGAGAATTTGAAAATTTCTCCAAATCACAAGGCATTATTATGCAAACAACAACCAGGTATACTCCACAGCAGAATGGAGTGGCTGAAAGGAAAAATCAAACAATAATGAATATGGCAAGAACACTTCTTATAGAGAAACACTTGTCAAATACTTTTTGGGCTGAAGTAGTAGCATGCTCAGTTTATCTCCTGAATAGATCACCAACCACAAGTCTGAATATGAAAGTTCCCCAAGAAGCATGGAGTGGGACAAAGCTCAATGTAGCACATCTAAGGACATTTGGATGCATAACATATGCTCACATACATTCCGAATTAAGGAAGAAGCTTGATGATAAAAGTGAGAAATGTATTTTCACTTGCTATAGTGAAACATCTAAAGCTTACATGCTTTACAATCCAATCACCAAGAAATTAATTCTCAGCAGAGATGTACAATTTATGGAAAATCAATTCTGGAATGAGACAGAAAATCAACAAGTGGACAGTCAAAATCCATTGCTGCCAAGTTCTGAAAACACAGAAAATTCATAACAGTAAGTACCTCAAAATATTCTTCCAAGATTACAAGTATAAAGACAACCTAAACACTCACAGGATAACTCAACTTCCAGCAGAGAATAATTATCTGAACCACAGAATCAGAGAACTTGAAGTTTGACAGAAATCCATCAGCAGTTGGATGACTTTGAGAAACACAATCTTTTTGCTTCAATGTCATGTCAACCTACATCCTTTAAGGAAGCAGCTAAGGAGACACATTGGGTTCAAGCCATGAACCAAGAAATTGACTCCATTGAGAAGAACACGACATGGGATCTTGTTGATTTGCCAAGACACAAGAAGAGTATTGGTGTCAAGTGGGTTTACAAAACTAAACTCAATGAAAAAGGGAAGATTGAAAAGCACAAGGCAAGACTTGTTGCCAAAGGATTCTCACAACAACTTGGTACTGATTATGGTGAAACTTTTGATCCAGTAGCAAGATTAGACACTGTAAGAACTCTATTGGCCATAGAAACACAACAAAAATGGCAAGTATACCAGGTGGATGTCAATTCATCATTCTTGAATGGTTTCTTAGAAGAATAAGTTTATGTCGATCAACCACCTGGATTTGAAGTCCAAGAGCACCCAACCAAAGTATATCAGTTGAAGAAAGCCTTGTATGGATTAAAGCAAGCTCCAGGAGCTTGGTACAACAGAATTGACACTTATCTGATCAAAAGTGGTTTCAGCAGAAGTCAAAATGAACCAACACTTTATACCAAAACAGATAAGCACAGTAAAATCTTGATTGTATGTTTATATGTTGATGACATGATCTACACAGGAAATATTGAGTTAACAGATTTCAAACATGCCATGCAATCTGAGTTTGAGATGACAGATCTTGGCATAATGAAATATTTTTTAGGGATTGAGGTTCATCAATCAACCAAAGGAATTTTTGTCTGTCAGCAAAAGTATGCAGCAGACATCATCAAAATATTTCGCATGGAAGGGTGCAATCCAGCAGAAACCCCCATACCATTAGGCACAAAATTGAGCAAAACTGATGAAGGTCCTACAGTGGACTCTACCCTGTACAAAATTTTAGTAGGCAATTTGTTGTATCTTACAGCAACTAGGCCTGACATTATGTATACAACCAGCCTTGTTTCCAGATTCATGGAATCACCCAAAGATTCTCATTGGAAAATGGCGAAACAAATTTTGAGATATGTTGCAGGAACTCTCAATTTCGGTTTATGGTACACTAAATCTGACAGTAATCAACTTTCTGGTTACACAGATAGTGACTTTGCAAGCAGCCTAGATGACAGGAAAAGCACATCAGGATATGTTTTTCAACTGGGAACGAACCTGATTTCATGGGCATCAAAGAAGCAACCAATTGTATCAATATCTTCTGCAGAGGTAGAGTATGTTGTTGATACCTCAGCTTCATGTCAAGCTATATGGCTGAGAAGAATATTGAAGGATATGTCACATACAGAAAAGGATCCAACTCCTATTTTTTGTGACAATACATCAACAATTTCTTTATCCAAGAACCATGTGTTTCACAAGAAAAGTAAACACATTGACACTCGGTTTCATTTCATACGCGAGCTAGTCAATAATGGGGATATTGCACTACAATTTTGTGGTTCTTGAGATCAACTTGTTGATATCTTTACAAAGCCACTAGGAAAGTTAGTTTTTAATTTTCAGAGACAACACTTAGGCATAGTCAGTGCTGATGATTGTAACTGTTGAGTTTAAGAGGGAGTGTTAAATATAATGTAACCTCAACAGTCTGACTATACACTGCCAGTTGTACTTTCTATTTTTGTCTTGCTTGAGCCTATTTAGCTCAATCATCTCCCATTGCATTGTACTTTTTTACTTCAACTTCTTCAGTACTTCTTCATACATTCCAATATACTGTTCTATTCTTTTCTCTCTGCATTTCTCTTTGCTTCACAATTTATCAATTATTACTTAAGCCGGCCACAACAAAACAATGGGATTGGGCAATCAGTATGCTCTTAGAGTGCTTCTTCCTATTTTAGTAATGGTCGAGGCATGCACCCTTTTACAATCCACAGATTGCATGAGTCCTTCTTCCTTCTTAGGTCATGGTCGTAGGAGGTCCCTTCTTAAGACCAAGAAATCACTAGTCAATAAGGATGGACTGGACCTATCCATTACTGAATACGAGACACACTATTATACTCAAATTCTCGACCATTTTACTTACAGAACAGATGAATATCACACATTCCAGCAGAAATATATTGTCAATGCAAAGAACTGGGGTGGTCCCCAAAGCCATTCTCCCATCTTTGTTTACATGGGTGATGAGTCTTCTATTGTATAAGACTTTGTATTCACTGGCTTTATTATTGAGAACGCTCCTCAATTCCAAGCACTCGTCGTCTACATTGACGTAACTTTTATTTCAGATTGATAGATTGGGGATGAATGGAATTATTGAGTTTCAAACTTCGTTACTCAATTAATGTTTCAAACTTTGTTTCAGCATCGATACTATGTATTTTCGATTCCCTTTGGGAGTCCAGAAGAATCGTTCAACAATGCCTCTACACTCGGTTATTTCATTTCCACACAAACACTGGCTGATTATGCAACAGAATGTAAGCGAGAGCTGCTACAATGCAATAAAAGACTCATGGATAGAAATAAATAAAGTTGGTTCACAGCATGGAGGCTTGGAGAACCTACGACACACATTCAACACTTGCAAGTGAGAATTTTATCCCCAAAAAATCAATCATGTGAATGAACGATTTTAATCAAGTTGGGATGGGCACTAATAACTAATGAAAGCCATTTGTATATCTCAGGGCTTTTAGCACTTTTACTTTGATAGATTGGTTAATAGATGCATATGACGAATCCGATCAATATGATTATCCACCAGTGAAAGAGGTAAGGATTGCATATCTTGTGTTTAAATTGGAGAAATTTTAATAGGTATCGATTAGCATAGAACTAATCAATTATTGAACATCTAGACTTAATTTGTTTTGCTACGTATTATAGATGTGCAAGGCCACTTAGAAATCGAGAGAGAAACCATTGCACAAGATTCACACACAAAGAATCATTTGTATTACTTAATAGACAAATTGAGGTTACATATATAGCATACAGATCACTAACTCCTAGCAATCTAGATCCTAAGAAAGTGGATTTGATTAGCTAAAAATAGTAAACTTAGAAACTCACAGTTACAACAGTCATAGTTGAAACTCACAGTTACAACAATCATAGTTAACCTAGAAACTCACAGTTACAACAATTGTAAGCATTATCTCTAACACCCTCCCTTAATGCTTACATTACAAATATCACAATCACAAATTACAAAACATAACAAAAGGTTACAACACTAGAACTTTCATTTGTCTGTCTGATCTGGTCTTCCTCAGCACTGAAACTCACTCTGCAATCACCCGGTTTCCGCTCTTTCTTCTCCACTCATTCGAGCTACCCACTAACGCATTTAAAGTCAAAATTCTTCTGACCATCATTGTAGCACTTGTATACTGGACAATTTGACAACTCGGCTCATCGGGGCTTCCGTGATAAAAGGTGCCAATTATTGATGCATTCTATTAACTTTCCTTCATCTATCGGATTTTTGCTTTCGGCTATCCTTCAATATATAGAAGAACAATGTGGATACTGAATGTCTTCAACATTCCTTTACACAAGGTGACTTCCAATAAAAACATTGTACTTGAAACTTGGGCTACCAGCTTGCATCAAGATACAAGTTCTTATTTTTACATAAACACTTATATAAAAACTTTAAACTCACCACACACCACACATAATAATATATATATAACATACACAAATCACATCACACTATATGTAACACTACAACAAATCTACCAAGACAACTCAAACACTTGCCTAACATAAAGTCCACCCATTGCAGTGGGAATCAGAGTTTCGGCAGAGAGAAAATCGAACCCTACTGTTAACGCCAAAGTAGATCTGGATCTCTTTTCTTCCACGCAGTTGTCACTGATCAACGAATGCACAGGCGTCTAACCTCTCACAGTTTGATCAACGAATATCTGGGCAGCGATACCCTCGTCAGTTCTCCTACGCTATGATCCTTTATTCACAAGGAGAGTCTCCAGCAACAATCTCACAAAACACACAAAAAATTTAGAAATTCAAACCCTCAAACCTAATCTACTCCTACAGTAGAATCAACTTATCACTCTTCTCTCATCTTCTATCCCCTCTCGTGAGAGAGTCAGGGTGGTCCTTTCTCTGATACCAACTTGGAAATCGAGAGAGCATCCATTGCACAAGATTCACACACAAAGAATCGTTTGTATTACTTAATAGACAAATGGAGGTTACATATATAGCATACAGATCACTAACTCCTAGAAATCTAGATCCTAAGAAAGTGGATCTGATTAGCTAAAAATAGTAAACTTAGAAACTCACAGTTACAACAGTCATAGTTGAAACTCACAGTTATAACAGTCATAGTTAACCTAGAAACTCACAGTTACAATAGTTGTAAGCATTATCTCTAATAAGGCCATTGAAATCTTTCCCAAAGGCACAGACATCCTCACCTGCATATCTTCTACAAAAACCTTTTACTACAACTACGACGTTGAAGTTACATCCACCACCAATAATACTTGTCTCGATCTTCAAGAAGATTCCAATGACGGGTGGAATTGGCAGGTTAAGTACTTATTTTTTCAAATTAAGACCAACTTATTTCAAGCAAGCTAAAGTAATCAAACAATCCTGCAAAAATCTTTAATCAAACAACTTGAAGCCACTTCTATTGATAATATTGATAGTATCCGTGCAGAGTTGCACTGAAATGGTGTTTCCAATGAGCTCAACGCCGAATACAACAATGTTTTCCTTAGATTTATTCGATACGAAATCCTTCGAAGAGGACCGCAAGAGAAAATGTGGGAGTTCTACCGAGGCCCAATTGGATCACAACAGAATTTGGTGGCCATGTAAGTTCTCTATCACATTCAGCTCGTAATCGAACGATCTATCTTACACTAAGATTTTAAAATTGTTATTATTTTTCAATGCTTAGTTTGGTTTGAAGATGTTAATGGTTATATTTTAATTATTCATGATTTGTTTTGTTCATACCCAAAATATAAGAAGGGTGATAAAATGTTTTAGAAGCAACATAATATTCTCTAACGGATTGCGAGATCCATATAGCAGTGGAGGGTAAGACACCTTTCTTTATATATATATATATATATATAACAGAGTGGGAGTAATTAACAATTGCATATTCATCATTGTGGAATTATGCAGTGTGATCAAGAGCATATCCGAAAGCGTTGGATAAATGATGGACTATATTGGACTCCAGTGATCATATTTTTATGTACTGTAGGAAGTCATTGCCAAGACCTGCACTTCTCATCTAAAGAAGATCCAGATTGGCTTAGAGAATAGCAGTGGGAAGAGGTAGAGATCATGAAGAAATGGGTGAAACAGTGCAAGGACGACATATATGATTAGCATAGCCACATAAATGTGGTTGATGAACTAGGATAGGCCTATTTCATTTACAAACCTTAAACTATTTAGGGTTTAAGTTAGAATTAGAGTTCATCTTTAACCACAATTATGTTAATTTTTAGTTAGATATGCAATTATTTGTGTCTGTGCTAGTTAGATATGAAATTACAATGTTAGAACAAATTAGAATGTATTATTTGAACAAAAAAAATGTTGGCAAATGTTTAACAGATAGTGTATGCTTGTCATTGATGGCAAGTACAACAGTGAAGATGGTAGGATTAGAATGTGCATTGATGGACAAACAGGAACAACGTAGGCTCAGGAGGAATTAGTGCAGATTCAAAATTCTTCCAAGTAAGAATGATGTGTAAACTTTGAGGAGAAGTGTCGTTGATCGTTGGATCGCTGATTTGAGTGAACTTGGAAGCTCATGAGTGGAAGAGCCAAGGATTTTGTGTTAAAGGTCGCGAGGCGTGAGGTTTCAAAGCAGCGAAGTGGCGAGAAGATCAGGACCGTCCATCTGTGAAGGACGCATGGCAGAGATCGAAAAGATTTTGTGAACTTGGGAGTTCGTAGGGTGAAAGTCTGAATATTGGGTGTTCAAAGTCACGAGGTGCGAGGATGCGAGGTGGCGAAGTGGCGAGATATTTATAGCCATCCATATGGGGGAACAGGTGGCGAGAGATCGAGAGATCTCGCGAACTCGGGGGTTCACAGGATAAAGGCCCAAGTATTGGGTGTTCAAAGTCACGAGGCGTGAGGACACGAGGCGACGAAGTGGTGAGAGATTTATAGTTGTCCATCTGGGGGGACAGGTGGCGAGAGATCGAGAGATCTCGCAAACTCGGGACTTCGTAGGTTCAGAGTCCAAACATTGGGTACTCCAAGTCGCGAGGTTGCGAGGTAGCGAGAGAAGGACAGTCGTCGGATCCGGATCACAGGAGGACCATTGGATCTGTGCGGGGGATCACACGTGGCGAGAGATTGTCATCTTGCTGACTGGAAAGTCAAAGGAACAGCGAGATGCGAGATCACGATTTAATCAAGGACCGTTGGGTCAAGAGGATGCGTGGAGAAAGATCAGAGCACTATAAAGTTCCATCTCGGAGTTTCGCCTATCGCGACTTGGAGTGACGAAAATCTCCATCTTAGGATCAACGAGATGCGAGATCACGAAATGATCCTGATCGTCAATACATCAAAAGATGTGGACCGTTGATCTGAGCTCCATCTCTGAGTCTCACCTATCGCAACTTGGAGTGACGAGAAACTCCAGCGAAGAATCAACGAGATACGAGATCACGAAATGATCCTGACCGTCAATACACCAAAAGATGTGGATCATTGATATGAGCTCCATCTCAGAGTCTCGCCTATCGCAACTTGGAGTAACGAAAATCTCCAACAAATGAACAACGAGATGCGAGATCACGATGAGATCAGGACCGTTGATTCACCAAGATCATGAATCGTCGATTAGGGTCGATGAAGATCAAGAGTTTGACTGTCTCAGAGAAGACGAAGAGTCTTAAATTGCCAGAGAGACTGAGGAATCTCAGTATAACATACAGTGATGCTGGACATGCGGGGCGAACCACCAGAGAAGCTGAAGAGTCACGATGATAATCAGACATAGCACTCGAGAGGTGGAGGATAACGGTGCAGAGTCAGCATGCAGAGGCATTGCGAACACTACATGCCCAAGGTGCACATAAGCTATAAATACACGGTACATAGAAGAGATGGGGGAGGCTGTTGCTATTAGAGTGTGTTGTGATTGTTGTTGTTGAAGGTGATTCTTGTATGAAGAAGGAGGAGAGTGCAGCAGCTGAATTGCACAGAAGAGGATTTGTGCAGTGAATGGACATGGCGCACAGAGCATAAAAATAAGAAGAATAGATAGCACAAGTCATGTGTGCAGGAAGGCAATGAGGTAGACAGAGCAACGAGATGCAGCAGAACAGTGATAAGTCGGGTAAGCCATTGTTGAACATTATATCACTGTAATAAGTTTCAGAAGCAAAGATTTAAATTTCACGGTCGTTGGGTGGTGCTAGGGAGGACTGTTGTCCTCAGAGGTTCAAGTGTGTGCTTGAACACAGGGATTTGGTGCGTCCTTCTAGTTGGTGCTAGAGAAACAAGGGAGTTGGTGCTTCCTTATAGTTGGTGCTAGAGAAACTAGGAAGTTGGTGCTTCCTTCTAGTTAGTGCTAGAGAAAACAGAGAGTTGGTGCTTTCAGCAAGTTGCAGCTTGCAAAACAGAGGTTATAGCCTCATTATGAGTTGGTTCTCATATGTATGATAATGTAAATAATGTAACTATTACTTATCATATAAAGAAAAATAGGTTTTTACACTGTATGGGTTTCCTCAGGAAATATTTGTCTCTGTGTTTCTCATATATGTGACTGATGTTGAATGTGCCATTGTTTATTTCCCTGCATTATTGTGATCATCATTNAGTGATAGTTAGATATGCAATTATAATGAGATATGATGTCTTGGAGAATGTGATGGTAGCAGTTTATTAATCAGATCTTCTCTCATAATTATTTATTTGTTTTATGTTCTTTTATGTTAAATAAATTTAAATTAAATGGTTTTTTAATATTAAATAACTTTAAATTAAATTGCATCAAATAGTTCACCCTTCAACACTCCATAATTCACACACTAAACTTGGCATTAAGCAGTTCACACTCCAATCCATTGTTAATTATATAAAATTGAAAATAAAAAATTTCACATCTTCAATTGCTAGCCATAGGATTAGGTTTTTAAATGATGTCTATTCCCAATAAGTAATAAAAAAAACTAATTATGTCCATTTTGGAAGTATGAAGGTGTGGAAGAGCTTTTCAAAATTATCCATTTTTATGGCCATGAGTAGTTTATGATGATGCTACATAAGGTGTATGGCATTTTTTTTTAGCAATTTTTTTTTTTGTTTGATTGTTAATTTGTGTGGGACCTGTTGGCTACGCGATTAACCTGTGGCTTGAGAAAACACGACTCAGGGGCATCTAAGCCGTCAAAATCACTCGGGGATCGCACCCGGCCTGAGCCACACCAACCCTTAACATGGTTGGATTCTTTGTCCCCGCAGGTTTCGAACCGATGACTTTAACATCACGGAGTGGCTTAACAACACACTCCATCACCGACTGTCCTACACCTCAGGGACTTTTTTTAGCAATTTTAACTTATATGGACTTCAAATCAATTTAAGTTACATGTTTTTAATATTTTATGAAAAAGTAATGACCAGGAGAATGATAACAAGAACCATTTAAGTTAAGCTTTTAAATATTTTATGAAAAGTAACGACCAGGAAATGATAACAGGAGAAGGATAACCCATTTGGAGTAATTTTTTTTTTCATTTATAAAGTGGTAAAATTTATCATAATTTAATTATTAAGTTGAAACAAAGATAGTGTTATATATTTTAATGAGAATAGTGTTAAATAATTTAAAAAAAAAAATCAATTTAAGTTATATGTTTTTAACATTTTATGAAAAAGTAACGAGGAGGAGCATGAAAAAAGGGGTCATTTAAGTTATGTGTTTTAAATATTTTATCAAAAGGTAATGGCGAGGAAATGAAAACACAAGAATGATAACTCATTTGGATAATCTAGTTGGAGTAATTTTTATTTTTCATTTATAAAGTGGTAAGACTTATCATAATTTAATTATTAAGTTGGAATGTGAATAGTTGTTATTCCCAATAAGATGTTAATGTGAGTTCATTCATCAATGCTATTTATGAAGAATATGGTCATATGAAATCATTCTCTTGGAGAGCTATGTCAAATGACCTACTTGATGGTTGGTAAGGGGCTATAATTTTACTTTTCTATCAATTAGAAATAATTTTAAGTCTTATTCAAAAGCCAAAAAACCTAAAATATTATTTGCAAGAAAACTCATATTCTTTATAATCATAGCAAAAACTACTTTTAGTAAATTCATGTTACTTTTTAATAACATGGAACCTCAATTTCATATAACATAAACTTTTATGAAAATGTCTATATAAATATTAATAATAATATTTTAAAAATATTATATAACTTTTATGAAAATATCTATAAATATTGATAATAATATTTGAAAAAAATTACTTAATCATAACATAATTCCATTTAACAATTTACCATTTTAAGAGGTCTATAAAATCTCTTTGCTCATACATTCTATGGAATTTGTAATTAATTATTTTAATATCTAAAGTTTTGAGTTAAAGTGTAATTTAATAATATAGTTATGTATAGTGGTACTTCTATGATAAATATTACAAAATAAACTTTTACGAAAAGGTTTACAAATATTACAACATAAAATTTTACGAAAAGGTTTATATAAAAGGTTTATCTTACCACAATGACCATCTTATTAGTCTTTTCCTAAAGAAAGGGATTATAGTAAACAATTTTTGTCTATGCATTAGTTCTAGCACATAGTCCAAGACACTTTTTAGCTCGTTATTCTAAGTTATGCATTAGTTCTAGCACATAGTCCAAGACACTTTTTAGCTTGTTATTCTAAGTTATTGACTTGAAACACTTTACATCTTTCAATTAAAAACATAGATACTTTATACCTTCTAATACAAAACATTTATCTCTTAATATTATTTATGATGTTCTCATTAATTCATAAACATTTAATACTTATCATATGTTTATCGTATGGTAAGTGTTATTATATTTGTTGTTGTAGTTGTTCAATATATAGGAAAAAACATTTTATTTTTTTTATAAATATTGGAGAAAACATTATATATATATTTTGGAGAAAACATTTTTTATTTATTTATAAATATTGAAGAAAACATTTTTGTTTTATGTATATTGGAGAGACATTTTTTTTTTGTAAATATAAAAGATTTTGGATTTTTTTATTTTATTTTTTATAAAAAGAGATAGGAAAAATAATTTTCAATTATAAAATACCTTGGAAAAACCATTTAGTAAAATGAGAATTATAAGAAAAATTATTGATTGGATTGGTCAAAGCCTAAGTTTGTACAAAGCTTTTTTTTGGCGCATGTTATGTATTTAATGAAAAAGCTTTGTAAGGTCACAAATGAGTGTATCTTGATTTAAAGACAAAGGCTAAACTCTGATGGATAGTAGAATAGTTATTTAGTGTTAAGTGCTAGTTGTATCAAGTATAATAAAAAAATCATTTTTTTGGTCGTGTTGTGTTCTAGATCTATTGGAGATTGCATAAAGGGGTATACGCAGTTTTTTGTTTTCGTGTACGTGTCTTCATATGTGATGGTGTTTTCTCATACATGGTGTTTTTTCCTTCATCACAATATTGATACTCTCAATCTACATATGCAAGAACAAACACAAATCAACTCAATCAAATCAACCAAAAAAGAAATTCACATTCAAACAACATAAATTTTGAGTTGTGTACATGAAGTGGTTTTTTTTGTAAGTATAGAATCAAAATTAAGAGTAATTGCATTGTAATTCTTGGATGCATTCTTAGTTGAACTTGACACCCTTCAATTTCTAAGTTTAAGTTAAAAATGTTGGGTCTTATTGTGAAAGGGTGGATTTGCAGAAAACCTTGTTTTTTCTCTAGTCAAACACACCTTTTAAACTAAGCATATTGTACCAAGACCTACGTGCACAAGGATCTCGCATTCAATCTTTTGTAATGGATCGAATTCAAGAATTATTAGAGTTATTAAACACTCTAATAATCACTAATGAGGACAACACTATCATAATCAACAAATGAACTCTTCAATATATTCTAACTTGTTTGCAA
>JZKD02S1674305.1:251568-266567 GCA_000966675.3 Picea glauca | reverse complement strand
AAATTCTTGGGGTAAATGAAGAGAGTAAGGATTTAAATAAACTAAGGGATTTAAAAAATTTGCAAAGAAGAAATTAATTCCTAACGTGTGAAAGAACACAAGATATTAAATAAAATGAAAAGATTAACTAGCGCATTTACTTTTTGGTTTAAAAAAAAAAAAAAAAGGAAGGGATTAATAAAAATAGGGAACTAAGTAATAAAAGAAACATAGACAATTAATAAGTAATAAAATTATTTAACATGTGGGAGTATAAAAGTTATGAATTCAAAAATAAAATGAAAAGATTAACTAGTGCATTTACTTTTTGGCTTTAAAAAAAAAAAAAAAGTGATTAATAAAAATAGGGAAATGAGCCTTTTAACAAATTTAAAGAAAATAATTTTGGAGAAACGTGGGGGATGAGTGACACTTGTAAGATAGATAATTTTTAGAGGGTTTTCATTAAAACTTAAATGAAATGTGATTTAGGGCAAGAGGGGGTCTCAAAATTCTATAAAAGAAAGGTAGATGAGGAAGATGGGATAGGGGGTTGTAGGCGTAATGTTACGCTGGCAGATTGTGGCTTGACTGATTTCTTGTGAGGAGTTGGGATTTTCTCAGCTCGGTTTGGAGTGGTAGCTCAGCCTTGCGAGGCGAGCTGGGAAGCTAGATTTACCTTCTAGATTTTGTGTGGCCCCTTTGCGGCTCGGGGGGCTAAGGAGGAAGCAGAGTACCCTAGCGATTGGCTAGGAGGTACCGGTGTAGTCTCTATGGTCGGCGAGTGGGAGCGGCATGGAGCGCAGACGACACGGGAGGATGGCATTGAGGCAACGGTATGGTTTTCAAATTTGTAGAATAGTATGCATTAAGACTCATGCTGGGAACGGATTACCAGTTGAGAATGGACTAAATAAATGTTTTTAGTTATTTACTTAGTGATTATAATCGTATCGGTTGTATATTCTTAAGGCTATCTCATGACAAGTAGTGTGGTTGAAATCATGTACAGGGTCATATTCTCTGGGTTTTGGGGAATAAATTACAACTAATTGTTATTGAATTCCTCATATAATGAATTTAGCTACTGAAAAAAAAACTCCAAGAATGGAATTGGTTGCTATGTAAATGTTGTGTAAGTTACAGATGTCAAAGCCACTGTAATTAATGTTCTTCCCTCTGTCGATAGATAACAAAACAAAAAATATATATAGATTAAGGTGCTTGTCTGTATGTTTTCCTTGGTATTCTGGCGTTGGTCGGATTTAGCAAATTTTTTGCCTGCATGTTTGGCTTTCTTTTCAGAAAAGAAAAACGTATAAACTTATGAGTTTGCATTCTGAAACCTTGGGTTGGACAACATTTCCTTTTGTGGTTGTCACTATGGAAGGGAATACTTACAGCCCTGTTGATCTTATCAGTTCAACCTTCTGTTAGTTTTATTGAGACTACATCCATCGAAGTACCCCCAGCAAATTTAAGAATAGAGGAAGATCATTTGATTGATGGAAGACGTACCCCCAGAGTTTTATCCACCTAAATCTGTATGACTGTGTCCAACTCCTGGGAACCGTAACAATTTAACAACAATTATATTATTCGTATTGCATGCTTTAAAGGAGGGCCATGGTAGGTCGGGACAGTGATCCACTTTAAACTTTGCCTTTTCTTTCTTATTTTATCCATCGTGTTCAGGGACAACGAACCACTTGAACCACGAATATTCGGTAAGGCTGGAGTGACCCAAGTTTGGGATTTACTGTTGGACACGAGCCATTAACCCACTGGTAAATGCGTGTCTCCCCATTCTACCTACGCTCCTCCCTTCTGCGTTGCTGAAACATTGGACAGAGTTAAACCTCGGCCTTCTCATATCTTTTGTCGGATCTCTTTTACTCTTAACCATGGCGTAATTACCGAGCGTGTTAATGCTCAGGACAACACTCCCCTGTCTGGCCCGCATTTTTATTTCCATTTTCATTTAATCTCGTTGCCAGTTTTCTTCTCAACCTTACCCGTGAGTCACTCCCGCGTTTCCTAGGTTTCCGGGCATACGGCTTGTGTCTTCTTTATTTTGTTATTTCTCGCCAGAGTCGTAACTTAGCCAAGTGAGTGGTTGTCAGGAATCTTAATTCCCTAGCTGTTATGACAACCTTTATGTAACTTAGGCGTGACTGTAGCAGATTCCCTGGCGAATGTTAGGGTGGATGCTGGTTAGTTTTAGTCACGGTGGTCGCCTTTATAGTAGCCACGACAGCTCGTCGAGTGAAGCATTTACTGATTTCTTTTAAAATGATAATAGCGTAGTTTTATTTCGACGCTGGCACTTATTTAAATTCATTGTGTTATTTTAAATGATCCTCCTGGTAATGGAGTTTAGTGGTTACCTGTTGACTGAAGCTGGACTTGTTGCTTTTCCATTTGATCACCCATGTAATGAAACTGAAACTAGCTGAATATCAAAATTGACTAAACTGTTCTGTAGATCCCTTTCAATAAAAACTCTGATTGGAAACGAGTACGTGAATATCAATGATTTCACTTTTTACCGTACCTGTAAGGTTGGAGTAATGTTTTTCATTTAAACCGTTCTTCACTGCAATTATTCAATAAACTTAAGTCTACAGGTAAACTACTTCAAATTTTCATTGTTCAATGGGATAAAGGGAATAACGAGATAATACGGTTCAGTAAGGCCCTTGCATTAAAATAGATAACCTGGTTGTTGCTACATCAATGGTTTTATTATTGATGTTTGTTATTTTAAAATTCTCTAATAGTTTCCAAGGTCTATAATTGATTATATGTATTTCCGTCAAGAAACAATTGCAATAGTAGTAATAAGTTAGTAAGGGCGCACTCGTGTAATGCTAGTTAAATGAATGTTGGATTAAAGTTGGGGTGCACATTCACCTTGTTAGAACTGATTTCTTTTAGTGTCCATTGTTAATGGCTTAGTTATAATTTCAGTCATTCTAGTTGGCCTACTATTGATGTTACTTATGTTTCAACCTTGGCGACATTCTAACTGGCCTGATTGATTCTATTTACTGTTGATACGAATGGCGCCTTGAAGTAGTAGATGACTACCTTTGCTTTTGAATTAAAATAAGGTTGTTTTCCTCGCGCTCTCACTTATGTCATTCCTTGATGGACGTAGTATGCCATTTCTCTCGCACTGTGGAATTCTTGTGATGCACGTTGATTTATAAACCTTTATCGTGCAGTGATCGTCTTTAATGTTTGTTTATTTAGCATTATGGCTTGGGTCTACTTGTGTCGGGTGGTATGTAGACTCTTCCATGTAGCCTTAGTATATAAGTCTGTGTGTGTGATTATTTTTTCAGTGTAAAGAATCCCATGCCGTATCAAGAGTCTCGGGCCCTTTAAAGGCAGGGTTTCCACTCTTCCAACACACCTGATGGACATTACTAGTTTATGCCTGAGCAGTCGACCAAGAGCCTATCTGACCTTCTCTCTCTTCGGAGCAGAGAACTAAGATTAAACGCCCTGTTTTCCTATGCAGAAATAGTAAAATCTACTACTATGGATTCTTGCTTCTGTGTTCGTACTGTACTTAACCCGTATGTCATTTAATGCTTGTAGTCACTTGTGTTTCACCTTATGTCTTCTTATCGTGATCATCGTGGGTGCATCTTGTTAGTCGTCAGGTGGTGTCGTAGAGTCCAGTGTGTCTGTTTCTTTTTACACGAGCGCACACACCTTAAAAAAAAAAAAATTGCACCTGCTAAAATGTTGTTGTCGTAACGAGGAGGTCGTTACACTGGTGTTGGTACCCAGGCCACAATTAAAAGTCCATCTAATGTAGGAATTTTTTGTAATTTTGATCATCCCTCCAACACCACTTCGAGTGGCATTTGTTGACATTGTTCTATCGAACCATCCAGTTGGGGAATCCTCTAAAATAATTGTCCTCTTTGTGTTCAACGATCTTGGCTTAAGTGGATGTATGTCATTCCAGATATTAAAAAGACCAAGTGATTTATATGTTGTTGTGGAGGAAGAAGGAGTATTATTTTCAAAAAGAAAATTGTTTTTGTCCAACCAAATGGACCAACATACCAGAGAAGAAAAATTCTTTGACTTGTGCTCCCTATGAGTCCAATAATCGAAGCAGTCAGAGAGAGTTGACCCATCCCAAGGGGTTTTGAGATCAAGTACCGAATTGATTTTTTCCCAAACCAATCTCAAGTAGGAACACATGATAAATAAATGGTTTGTTGATTCGGCGTCATAGCAGAGATGACATGTGTTTGGTCCAGTCTAGCCCTTCTTTTGCAAGTTATCCCATGTGTTTAATTTATAACCAGTCATAAGCTAGGTGAAAAGTTTTACCTTTGTAGGAAGGAGCCAGTTCCATACTTGTTTCCTCCAGTCGTGAATTTTTGTATTAAAAAATGAAAGTGCGATCTTTGTGTATACGTTTTGGACTGTTAGAAATCCTGATAAATCGCCCCCCAACCACTTGAGCTTGTCGTCCTGATCATTGGGGTGAATGCCCGAGTGGGATAATGCTGTGCAAAGTAAATTCCAGAGAGTAGCATGTTTTGCGTTGAATCCGAGGGAGTCGTTGGAAATCCACCGATTTGGAAGAGAAGACGCGGAGGTTCAATCCCTAGCCTGGAAAAGGTACCACAGGTTTCTGTCATGTAGATGGGAAATCAACTGAAGAGGGAGTGTGGTATTTACACCCAATATAAGAATATGGTCGCGGTCGATCATGATGGAGTGGCCCGAGCCTAGATTCCAATAGAGCCCGTGCGTGATCCAGATTTTTGATCTAGTGAGTGTTTTCCATAAGAAGGAGGTCTCCCTAGGGATGACTGTTTTTGTAAGAAGCCAGCTAGAGACAATATGATGTGATAAGTATTTGTCCTTGATAATAGAGTGCCAGATGTTGGGGATGTTCAGTACACGCTAGAGAGAATTGGCTGCAAGAGATTTGTTGAAGTGATATGTATTACGGATACCCCAGTCGCCATTGTGTTTGGTTTTGGCCAAAGATTCCCAACTACTAAGATCTTGTCGAGTATGATCAGAGCAACCTGACCAGAGAAATTTATAGGTCATACGATGGATTTTTGTAATGACCGAGGAAGGTATGGATGCAAGTGCCATCCAATACATTGACTGCCCTTCTAGAACAACTTTAATGAGAGTGAATCGACCGCCAAGAGAGAGCCACTTCAAAGACCAATGTCCAATATTTTTTTCAAATTTAGCAATGAGCCAGTTCCAATCTGCTAGCTTATAGGAATCTTCTTTTAAGAAATACCCCAGATAATTGAGACCAGCTGAAAGATGCGTAAAAGAGTGAGGGAAGATACACAATGAATAAGAGATGGAGAATCTTGATAGTCTTGGACACCTTAATGCATGTGATATTTCCCTCTACTTGTCCAATTTTTAGTAGGAGACTCAAGGCTTCCATGGCCATAATGAAGAGAAGAGGTGAGAGGGGGCAACCTTGTCTCAGATCTCTTCCACTACAAAAGAAGGAGGAAGATTTTCCATTGATCAAAATGGCAAGGTTTGGGCTATCCACACAACTCATGATCCACTTAATCATTGAATGGTTGAAACCTGTTTGAGTCAAGATCAGTCAAAGGAAGTCGCAATCAATGAAATCAAAGGCCTTCTTGAGGTCAAGTTTGAGGATGAGCGCCTTGGAATTTTTAGATTTTATGCTATGTAAACACTCTTGGGCAGTGCCAATAGCATCTAGAATTTGGAGACCTTTTAAAAATCCCAGTTGTTCATTTGAAAGGAAACGAGAGAGAATTGGCTTGATTCGGTTTGCAATGATTTTAGAGATGAGTTTATAGTAGAGGTTGCAGAGTGCAATTGGCCTAAAATCAGCGAATGTAGTAGGATTAGCATCTTTGGGGATGAGGGTAAGAAAATTTGAATTCAGGACACCAATCACCTTCCCTTTGATTCTAGAGTCCTCCACAAGTTCCAGCAGGTCCGGACCCACCAAATCAAAGAAATGGAGATAAAATTCTACAGTCCAACCATCAAGTTCTGGACCTTTTTCCTTAGAAAAGTATTTTAAAGCAACCAAGATTTCTAGGAGTAAGCAAGGGCTATCAAGAGCTAGTTAATCCTCCACAGTTACTGATTGTGGGAAAATTCTAGCCACTATGAATGTGGTTTGTAAATTCTCAATCGGTTTCGCCTCATAAAAAGGTTTGAAATGTCTGATAGCATTTGATTTTATTTCTTTTTGTCCTCTAGAAATATTATCATCTGCATCTGCAATCTCCCATATGTGTTTTTTACTTCTGCAAGAGCTAACAGAATTGTGAATTTTTTTTTGTGTTCAGATCACCATTTTTAATCCAGTTGGTTATGCACCATTGTCTCCAAGTGGCTTCTTCTTTGAGAAGGAGTTGGTTCCTTTATATTTCAAGAGCTTTTATAACTAGACTGTTGTTTCCAAATAGTCCAGCCTAATCATCTATTTGTTGAAGTAGTTGAAGCTCATATTCAATCTATAGAAGTCTTTCTTAATTTTTTTTTTTATGAGAGGCAGCCCAAGCTTTTGTGCGGTCTTTAATACACTTGAGTTTCCAAATGAGTTGATGTTGAATATAGGGCTCATCAAGGTAAATGGGATCTTTCCAAACATCAGTAACAATAGAGTTGAATGTTGATTCTTGAAGCCAACCCGAATTAAATTTAAAAGGAAGAGTGAACTTATCAGATGAAGAGTCCAGAAGTAAGAAAATTGGGGCATGGTCAGAGAGAAAAGTGGAATCCACCCAGGTATGGATTCGATGCTTCGTTGTGATAATTTAATTCGAAATGAGAAAACGATACAATCGTTTTGAGATTGAATCAGAACCCAACCTCCCATTACGCCAAGTAGGAGAAAGTTGTACAGGAGAATAATCCACCAGATTGTGTGATGTAAACAGAGAAATAAAGAAATCTTCCACGGTGCCATGTGTAGCAGAGTCCCCCCAAATTTCTATGACATAGGTTTTGAGATTCAGATCTCTGATAATGATCAGGATTTCAAGATCTAGAAGGCCTCGAGCTTCTACCTTATTTCAGAAGGTATGCCTGTTGGTACAGGGTCCACAGATGTTGAGGAAATGTATCATTTTGTTATTGTATATGCAAGTACCTGATAGTAACAAGCCCCCACAACAAAGAAAGGGAGAAAGATCAAATTTCGTGGGATCCCAAGCCACAACCAAACCCCTAGAGTTACCATGAAAGCTAATTGTACAAATGTGCCAATTGGTGAGAAAGAGATTTTAAAATGGTCTATTCTTTTTGCTGTCAACCAGGGTTCCTAAAGAAATATGATGTCCGAAGAAGATAGTGAAAGTAGATGTTTGAAGGAGGCAAATTTTAGGAGGCCTCCCACTCCTCTAATGTTGAGGGAGAGAAAAATCATGTCTTTTCTCTTGCTAGGGCTTTGATGCCTCTAAGAGCCCCAATATCAGAAGGAGAAAGTGCAGTAGCCACAAAACTTGATGAAGAAGATCCCTCCTTGTGGTGGGCACTACGAGTTTTGATTGGTGAATGTTCATAACCATGCCCTTTGGTCCAAGTAAATTCTTTATCTGGATAAGTCGACCTGGGCTTAGATACTTCCAAGCCTGTGTTAGAGTCTATCGAACTGCGTAATGTATTTCCCAAGTAAGTAGGCAGAGGTATGGAGTTAGTAACTTCTTTGTATGTAGGGAGTAAAAAATTTAGGACAACACCAAGTGTTTTGTCTCCAAGATCCAGATCGCTAAGACTAGGTAAACAACAAAAATCATCTTGTACAAGATGGTAGTCATCAGAGTTATCGGGAGTTAATATGGTGGTTGTTTGTGAAGTTGAGGGTTGTTCTCGCACTGTTGGGAAAAGTCCCGATAGTGGACATGGACGAGTAGAAAGGTGGGGTATGGTTGGAGCAGTCCTAGTAGGATTCTGAGCTTCGACCAGCCTGTGGGGGGGGAAAGGAGAGGTCAAAGTGGAAGGTTTAACTGGAGAGAGAAAAGGGGAGGGGATAAGATCTGCAAAAGTTCCAAAGGTAATGGTAGGGGGAGCAAAAACAGAGTTGAAAGGTAGTGTGGATTGTTTAGGGGTGGATTGGTGGCGTGTTGGGCTAGGGGGCTGGTGAATAGAGGGGAATCAAAGATCTCTCTAGAGGAGTCCCCCCAAGGGAGAGGGATCGATCCCGAGGATGTAGGAGGTGAGTTATCTAAGAGGTTATTTTCCTAAGAGGAGAATAAGAAATATAATGTTGGACAGATAGATTTGAGCTTACCAGTTAAGGAGTCTTGTCCAGGTAGAGCAGAATAGTCTGGATAGTCTGGAATGTGTATCCGAGGGCCCAGAACCAGAAATTCCATGTTAGAAGAAATCTCAAGCGTGGTTACCTATGACAGTTCATCTTCAAGGATGCCTCTGCAAGTTTTTCTCAAGTGGTTTGTCGGTCTACAGAGTGTACATCTGAAAGGAACACCAAGTTAGTCAAGTTTCTGGTGAGTGAGATGTCCTCTCCATTCTATATCCATATTTTCGAGGAGTCCTTCATGAACATCTAGTTCAACAAGAATCCTTGCCAATTTTTTGTCTTGGCCAATTAGTGTCTTTGAATCCATGCTGATGTAGTGGCCCAAAGAGTTTCCAATGGCAATGAGTGCTTTCTCATTCTAGAGGTGAAGTGGTAGTCCAGGGAGGAGAACCCATAGATGCGGAGGTCGGAAGTAGTCCTGTGTTGGATCGAAGCTCACTCACCAGCGCTTCAACATGAGGGTACTGTCATCCAGCGTCCAAATTCGCTTTCAGGTTGGATGTGGAATCCTCGGGTCATTTGAACTAGAAATATAACCAGCCATGTCCAAGGTGTGAGAGGGACTTCAAAGCATTTTAAATATTTTATGAAAAAGTAACGACTCATTTTATTATAAGTAAAAGTCGTGCTGGTAGAAAGTGACTATATTGAGAGAATTTCATGGGAAATATTATCATTGAATCTATGCAACATTGAATATTTTACCACTTTAAAAACATCTTTGAAATCTTTTTGTTCGGTTTTAACACTTTATCATAATTTAATTGTTAATAGAAAGTGAGAATAGTTAGAATTTACTATTATTTAATTATTGTTTTTAACAAATTGGGTTATATGGAAAAATGATTGAATAGTGTTAAGTAAGGAGTAAATTTTTAGTCTTGTTAAATCCTTTAGATATTGAGTCTTAACTTATTTCCTTACATCTAAATAGTATTTGCAAAAAGTCAATATTCTTTGTAATCATGATAAAAACTATTTTTAATAAAATTATAAACTTTTTAATAGCATCTAACCTTAATTCCATACAACATATTTTTTTCTAAACATATCTATATAAATATTAATAATAATTTTAATAGAAAATTTTACCTAACCACATTGAACATTGTGATACAGTGTAGAAAGAGAAACACATTGAACATTGTAAATTTTACAATTCATTTAATATTTTACCATTTTAAAACATCTCTCAAATTTCTTTACTCACACATTCTATAGAATTTGTAATTAATTTTTTAATACCGAAAGTTTTGAGTCAAAATGTTCTTTAATAATATGGTTATGTATAGTCTTACTTCTATGATAAATATTACAATATTTATATAAACTTGTATATAAATTTATATATAAATATGGATACTAACATATCTAAAACAAAATTTATTTTATATAAACATGAATAATAACATCCCTAAAACAAAAAGTTTATTTTATATAAACATAAAAAATAACATCTCTAAAACAAAGTTTATCTTATAGCTTTAAAAATGTCTACTAAATCATTTTGCTTACACATTCTTAAGGTTTATGAATTAAAATGTACTTATTGGTTATAAGTGTATAATGATATTTTTATGATAAACATTACAACATCTATTTTTTGAAAATGTTTGTATAAATATGGATAGTGATATCTTAAAAAAAAAAATTTATCAAATTAATTTTATTTGAATTTAAGTGATATTGTCAAAATTATCTGTAATAACATAAAAACTAAAAATAAAAATAAGATTTCCAATAAACATGAAAAAAACATAATAGTAATAAATATCAATTGGGACTTGTTTACTTGGTAAAAAGAAGATACAATTGTCAGTTTGTGAATTTTTTTTCTATTTTTCATTATCAATTTTGTTTTTTTTTAATGCTGGTATTTTTCTTTTTATGGAGAGTAAGGTATATGTCTTTTTGGCGAAAATTTGAGTATCTAAATGGTGGAATCAATATATAAAATTTAGTATACATGTAGAGAACAAAGGATTATTAGTACAAACCTATGTCCAAAGTACATGCATAAGATGAGAGATGACATAAAACATGATAGGTGGATTGGTGGATTGGATAAGTGTTATTAAATGCAAGCACATTCTTTTGAAATTCAAAATTTTCACGTGTCAAGCTCCCACATGGAATTTGAAGTTCACATGACAAAAACGCATCCATACTCTAGTGATAAATAATAAATGCACTTTCTAGTGATAAATAACATGTACATGCTCTAGTGATAAACAACACATGCATTTTAGTTATACATAATGTGTGCATGTTAATGTTCACATATAATCCACAAACAGTTCTAGGTCCAAATGTAAGATCCCTCACTGGTGTTGGGTGTGTGTCGACCTAGGACACATTGGGATAGCTACACACACTTGTAGAAACTAATAATGATCAATATGAAAAAGGCATGCTACATGTAATTGTCCACTCATAAATGACGAGACCAAGGACAATGATGCGCTTAATTTCTCATCATCGGTTCAAATGATTAAAATCATCTCTATATTTGAAGGGATCAACAATAAAATAGGATCAACACCAAGGGAATCAAGTCCAAGGCCCCAAATTACATGACTACCCAATTTATTTCTAAACACACTAAAGTTCGTAAAGGAAAGATAATCATTATGGAGGATATATTTGAAGAAGAGACTAAGAAATGGTATATTCATCTTAAGTGCAATAATAGGGCATAATTAAAGATGAATATAAATTTGAAAGAATAGAGTCCATAAGGTGAAATTCAACAAGACAATGGTCGAGGTGTGCAAAAGCACAGAATCAATGATGATGATCGTGCCAAGAGGAATACTTTCCTTGTTAAGAGGGGGTGTTAAATTTTTTAGTTATATTTTGTGTGAACTAGCGAGTTACTAGTTTTGTATGAACTAGATGCCGACCTGTAGTGTCGAAAATTATTCCTAGTTAGAGTGTCGATCAGTAGCATCGAAGGTTACTAGTTGGAGGGTGAACCAATATTTTTGGAGGTGTTTGCCAACTAGAAGGATAATCTGCGGCTATGATGGTGATACTTGTTACATGATATGTTTGATCATATGATAGCCTGTGTGGCTATGGTGATGCTACCTGTAGACTAGTCTGCAAGGCCATGTGAGTCTTTCCCATGCCATGTGAGCTAGATGGATGCGTTTGAGACTACTATATAAGGAACATATTAGTTAATACCTTCCTACCTAAGAGGGAGTGTTGATGTTTTGGTTGTTGCAGGAGGTATTAACCTCCACATGTAACCTATGACTTAGAATAGAATATTATAGAATCAAGTGAACCATTAAACATATGTATGGAAACCACAGAAGACAAGTCAGCCTAGCAAAATAATAATATAAGAATATTTTCTTCCATAAATACAAGTCGGCTCCATAGGAAAAAGATAAACATAAAATATAATTACTAGAAAGTCAGGTCGGCCCAGCCAGAAAAGTCACTGGACAGATTAATATAAATAGAGGACATTTTAGCTCATTTGTACACCCTCTCAGAGCACAAGTCTTGTGGAGAGTTGCAGTTGTAGATGCAAGGAGGAATAAGGGTGTATGGTCATCTCTTGGTATTGGTATCCCTCTAGCACTATCAAGTGATTATCTTAGTGATATTCTTGGTGATTCTCTTGGTGATATTCTTTCTGATTATGACCCAATCCTGAAAGAGTAGTTTGTGGTACTTGTTCTATCGATACAAAGACTCTCTCTCTTGTGCATTACTCTCTCTACACATGTATTTATTTGTGGTACTTGTTCTATGGATATGGAGACTCTCTCTCTCTTGTGTGCTACTCTTAGAGGAGTGCTCTACTTTTCTTGAGTTATTGCTGTAATTAGAAACTAGGGTTTATTTGTTGGTTCTGGAGTAGGCTTGCCGGAATTATTCTAAGTAAAGGTTAGTTTGCTTGGGGGTGGCATATTTGAATGCATATGGTTGAGTGACAATGATATGATATTGTCTATGGTTAAACAAGCATACCAAAACTTCAACACTGGGGATGGGGTGTTGAAGGAGAAGAGTTTTTGGATATCGAATGGTGGGTTGAATGGAAGGCTTTGTTGTTTTTTCATATTTTATTTTCACTAATGCACCATAAAAGAACAAGCTACCATCATTAGCTTGCACTCACCCATTAGAGCTTTGCCTCCATCTCTAAATTTTCCCCTTTGTGTATATATAATTTATTTGGATTTTACATTAGGATTTTACCTCATTTTAAAAGTTTATCCTCTTTTATCTTTAATTTGTTTGATGCTCATATTAGATTTTTCCCTTTCTCTATGAAATTGCATCTTCTTTTTTCAATCATTAATTAGTAGAAGACCTATATAGTCCATAACTTATAACTAGATGAAAATTCCGTTAATTAAACTTACCTTCTTAAAATATATCTTCACACATTTTATTTTCATTTTCTATCAAATTTACTTATATAGTCCATAACTTATAACTAGATGAAATTTTGATTAATTAAACTTACCTTTTTAAAAGATATCTTCACACATTTTATTTTCATTTTCTATCAAATTTACTTTCTTTGCTAGGCATACATACATACCTTGTAACTAGATAAAGTTTCCCTCAATTGAACTTACCCTATTAAAATGTATCATCAACAAATCATGGAAGGCCTACGTGGTACATGGCTTATAACTAGTTGAAACTTCCATTAATTGAACTTACTCTCTTAAAAAGTATTTTACACATTTCATTTTCATTTTCTCAAGAAAGTGAAAGCTTCACAATTACAATCCCACACAATGCAAGTGCATGTCTTTTACTTTTCAATTTTTACATTGATTGTTCATGGTTATGGTGGAACATTACTTTATGAGATTTCTTAGATTGTCTTGGGGAAATAACAATGATTTTGTTGTTTCATTTAGTTTATGTTATCCAATGTTACTTTATGATATTTCTTAGATTGTTTGGGGAAATAATAATGATTTTGTTGTCTTGTTTAGTTCATGCTAACGAAGGTTAGCTAGCTACCTAGAAGACTATTGAAGTTTTACAATGGATTGTTAGTCATTTATAAGAATGGTATTGAGTTTTAGTCACATTTTGTTCATCCATAAAATAAATGTTTTTTTTTATATTTTATTTTGATTTTTTATCTAAAATAATTAGGTGTTTTATAATCCAATATGATATATACTTTTTCATATACATATTAAATAATATTTAAAATTAAATTATCATATATATCCATATTAATTTATTATATTAAATATGGAAAATAATTAAATTTTTTGAAATATACATTTTAATTTAATTTCTCAAATATTAAAAGATAACTTTTTTTATCATTTACTATATAAAAATTAATACATTATATAAAATTAAATAATACAAAATATTTAACAAATTTAATGTATATATTTAATAAATCCAAATGTAAAATAATTCAATCATAATCAAGTGGTGCACGTGTATCTCTTTATTTTTTTCTATCAAAGTGGTGCACGTGCATCTCTTTGGTTTTTCTGTGCTTCTCGATAGAGCATCACTATGAAAATGAGGCATCCACCATTAGAATACGACAAATTGCAAGCTTATCTCTTTGATTTTTCTATCGTTTTTTGTGTTTGGAATGTTAGTAATTTCTTGAATCTCTGGATTGTGTGAGAATGGAAATAGTAATTGTGTATTGTCATAAGATAGTGGGGTGGTTGTGGGCATCTTGGTCACCTTTGATTTTCTTTGGACGATTCACATCATATGTCAGTATCAAGTTGAAGGTCCTTGAGTTGCATTTGTTAACTAATAACTAATCCAGCGGTTTAATTTAATCCGACAGTTTAACTGTCTGTAACTATATATGTCTGTAACTGTAACTGTCCATAAATTGTCCGCCTCCCCCTATACGTAATGTATCCGCATCTGTTTTTTGATAATAAGAGAGATTGATTTGTGTTCTTTGTATTCTGTGCATACTATGGAGTTTATTTGGCCTGCTACAGTGGTATCAGAGCCACGTTTTTTTTAAAAACTCCATGCTATTGTGTGCCTGGGTAAGCTTCAGATTCGAGAGGAGCCACATGTAACTGTGTAGTTGCAGTTGCAGCAAAGGAACAACAAGTCCCTGAAGGCCCTTCAACGTTTAGTCACTGAGCTTGTGTGTGGGAGCAGCTTCTAGAGCAGCCAAGGTTGAAGGTGTTGCGAGATTTTATTTTTTATTCTTGTGCAAGTGGAATTTCATTTACAAAGATTAGTTTACAATGCATTCATTAGTATCAATTATGGGAGTAGTGCTTTCCGGTCAAGAAAATTACCAAGAATGGTTTCGAAAAATTAAAAATACTCTTATTTTTAATGATTTATGGGAGGAAATTTGTGAAGGCAAGGATGACAATGACCCAGAGAAACCTACAGACGCCAGACAACTTGTAATTTGGAAGAGTAAAGATAAAAAGGCACATGCTTTAATTTCTGCCTTAGTCACTAAAGAGCATACATATTATTTCCAGCACCATAGCGTTTAAAGCATTAGAGAAATTAAAAGATCTTTATGACTCTCATTCAGAGCTGGAAATTATACAATTGTTGATGAAGTTGTTTAATCTGGAACTAAAAGATAATAATCCCATGAAGTTAGCTTCCGAAATTAGAGCTATTTTTCATGATATTGACTCAACTGGTGTCAAAGTTGATTTACAACTCACAGCATTTATTAAAGCCTTATATC
>JZKD02S1674305.1:223438-240245 GCA_000966675.3 Picea glauca | reverse complement strand
TATAGAAGACAAAGGGTACAATTAAAATTAAATGGTCTAGCCAAGCAATATGGACAACACTAATATAACAACATAAATGTAATAACTCAATATTTAGGGCTTAATATGCTCCTCCTCTTCAAACAAGTGTTTCCCTCAACACTTGATTAGTTGTAGATGTTTCTACATGAATAACTTGTCTTCCCACGTCACCTCTTCTATTGGTAGGTTCTTCCACTTGATGAGGTATTTAGTAATTTATTGATTTAACATTTTCTTGATCCATGTTTAAAGTATTTTTCCAGTTCTAATGTGAAATTCCCTTCTTCATTAATCTATGGTAAAATAGTCCAAGCTAGGTTATTTTCACTAGTTACCTTGTTTAAGAAAGGAACATGGAAGACTAGATGGAGGAAACTCCAATTTGTAATCCATATTTTAAATCCTATGAAACACTTTATAGGGACCATAGTACTTGGGTGCTAATTTATTGTCCATATTTTGTTGCTTGAGGGACATTTGTTTGTATGGTTGTAGCCTTAGAAATACCCAATCCTACAATTCAAATTCCCTTTCACTCCAATGTTGACGTTCTTTCTATTTCATCTTATTTTGTGACATATCCAAGTTGTCCTTCAATATTTGGAGAACCTGTTCTTGGTGATGTGTGTGGTCCTCCATTGCTCAAACCTTCATTTTCCCCCTCAAGTGTGATGTGATTTATGGAGGATGATAGCCATAAAGCACCATAAATGGGGAAAATTTTGATGAAGTATGGAAGGATGAGTTGTACCACCATTTTTCCAAGGGAAAACATTTGACACATTGTTTCTATTTATAATATGTAAAGAACCAATAATACCCTTCTAAACATTTATTTACAATCTTAGTTTTCCATTGGATTAAGGATGGTAAGAGGAGTTGTGAGCCAATTGAGTACCCAAACAATAAAATAATTCAATCCAAAAAACACTAATGGAAATTAGATCGAGAGACAATAGAATCCTCATTTCATTCACAAATCCATTGGTACAATAAAAACTTATCAAGATCTAAATACAAGGATGCAAGAGTTTCCTTTTGTAAAGATGACACTTGGTGTAGTTCAAATAATTGCTCCATTTGGAATATCCATGTTATAGGATATTTTTAAAACATCAATATTTCTCGTATCAATATTTGGAATTAAATAGTTCATTGGTCCCAAATTGAACCCCAGATGATGTGTATTTTACAGTGATGAATGAACATGGTTTTGGGAGTCAATCTTCATGTTCTCCAATTGTGTTAAAATATTCTATCTTCTATCTTTTGATCCATTCACTTTTTCATCTATCTATATTCTATATTTTATATTCTATCTTTTGATCCATCAACTTTTTCATCTATCTATCTTCTATCTACGTGTTAAAATATTCTATCTTCTATCTTTTGATCCATTCACTTTTTCATCTTTTGTTCTATCAACTTTTTCATTTTATTTCCTTTTAAATATTTCTTGCGAACATGCCAGATCAACCTTTTTCAACACATTATAGTCCATTTCATTAGCTTATTTCCTTGATTGGGATATTGTCTCTCTAAGTCGTAACTTTCTTTAGGAATCATGGATGAGTTATGTGGAAGTTTAGCATGTGTAAAACAATTTCCACCACCTCTTTCCATGTGAGCCAAAAAAAATATATACTTAGACTTATCCTGTATTTTTCTCTTTACCACACCTTTTGAATCACATCAAATAGATCTTCTAGTATAAAATCATGCAAGTTCCAAGTTAACGTGCCTTTTTAAACCCTTGATTTGGAGACTATTCTACAGGCCAACCTTGCACCCAATATAACTCTAAAATTTCTATAGCTCTAAGTATATATATTTTTTATATGGTATCCTGGCATGTCTTCCTTGTAATTTCACAAGTATGACTAAATTCTGATGTGCCAAGTAAAATTTATGGTAATTTTCTCAAAACTTTATGAGTTTGGCCCTTTTAGGAGAGCTAACTTCTATGGACTACCACACCTCTAACTTTTCATATATACTTCTAAACTTTTTACTTGAAATACTATTGTCTGTAATGTATTAAATATAAGTAGTGGCACTCAATTTGGATCCTTTTAGAATGAGATATGATTGTTTAACTGATAACACCCATTTGAGATTGGTTTTAGGACTAGTAAAAAACCACAGCTTCCACAAAATGTAATTTGGAAAGTATAATGAACGCAAATATGACATTTTACCACAAGTACTTTGTTATGTCATCTCAACCTCCCAAAAAATTCATCTTTTGAATCTTGTCATAAAACAATTATAGAAAAAATGCCAAGACGACTCATTTGAAGGAGATAAACCCAAGGATTATATGATATAAAACCAAATGTTATGCACCAAACAACCAAATAGAATAAAAATATAAATATAAGTAACTCCACACCTTGTGAATGAGAAAGAAGAATGAATGAAAATATTCTTTGAGGGAAAACCTCCTTTTACAATATCACAAATTCACAAGATGAGATGTTCTTTAAAACTACATCTCCTTGGTATTTATAGGAGACAAATGGTACAATTACAATTAAAGGGTCTAGTCGACCATTAAAGGGCCTAGTTGATCAATAAAGAAAACATTAATATAAGAATAGAAATGTAATAACTCAATATTTAGGGCCTAACATTCACCTTCAAATTGGTCCTAGTGTTCCATTCTAACCATCAAACAATGTGACTTCAACATCTAGTGGATGAAGAGATCATTATATTCTCAATGTGGATGAAACTATTTATGGTAAATATTATTGGTGTGCCACTACCATTTGTCTATAGCACCTTGTCACTTAGATGATTAGTTAGTGAATAAAGAGGTTGGTTTGGCATTGGATTAGTATTTCCATGAATCTTTGAATTGATTAATATATTATCATTTTCATTGAGAAGGATCACC
This sequence comes from Picea glauca, assembly GCA_000966675.3. NCBI lineage: Eukaryota > Viridiplantae > Streptophyta > Pinopsida > Pinales > Pinaceae > Picea > Picea glauca. The sequence continues at coordinate 237,325 of JZKD02S1674305.1, read as the reverse complement.
TCATCTACTCCCAAGTATTTCTCAACTCTAGTAGTTTAATGACATAGCCTCCCCAATAAACACTGGGGTTTGGGTTTCATGTGGAACATTTGAGGCTATGAAATTCATGAAGTAAATCTTATAATCGAGTTTGGCTTAATTGTGGCTATTCCCATCAATTGGATATTTTAACTCTGGTCTACTACCTTAATCATAAATAAAAATTTCCTTATCTTGTAGATTCCCCAATTCTTCATAGTTTTGGTTAGTTTTATGTTAACTCTTAACCATCCATATACAATGGCCTATTACTAGATACACACAAATATAAGATGTTAGCATGTAGGTATTACTTACATTAGTCCCCCATGGAAAGGGTTGGTATCCATTCCCAGACTAGAATTTTTCATCTTAGGTGATATAGGCCTTTAATTTGAGGTCGAGCTTATGTTTTAGGATTCAATCCAATTTTGTATCTTGCATATCATGGGATAGTTCCCGTATCTCAATATTGACTCGTTCCTTTTTTACAATGTGTTTCTTTCTATGCTCCATCTCACTTTGCCTTCTCTAGATTTATTGCTTTTGGAATGTGATTTTTTAAAATACAGACTCTAGTCTTTAAAAATTATATTCATCTTTAATAATGCCCTATTATTGCACTTAAGATAAATATACCATTTCTTAGTCTCTTCTTCAAATATATCCTCCATAATGATTATCTTTCCTTTATGAACTTTAGTGTGTTCAGAAATAAATTGGGTAGTCATGTAATTTGGGGCCTTGGACTTGATTCCCTTGGTGTTGAACCTATTGTATTTTTCATCCATTCATAATATAGAAATGATTTTAATCATTTTAACCCATGATGACCAACTAAGAACATTGTTGTTCTTGGTCTCGTCATTTATGAGTGGGCAATTACATGTAGCATGCCTTTTTCATATTACTCATTATTAGTTTCTACAAGTGTGTGCAGATGGCCCAAGGTGTCCTATGTCAACACACATCCAACACCAGCGAGGGATCTTGCATTTGGACCTCAAATATGCACACATTACATATAACTAAAATGCACGTGTTGTTTATCACTAGAGCATGTACATGTTATTTATCACTAGAACGTGCATACATTATTTATCACTAGAGTATAAATGCATTTTTGTCTTGCAAATACTATTTTAGGCCTTTTGGACTTTGAATAAAAATTAAAACTATTTATGATTGATGGAAAAGTAAAATTGTATCCTCTTACCAACCATTAAGTGGGTCATTTCACATGGCCCACCAAGAGAAGAATTTCATATGACCAGGTTTTTCTTGAATAACATTGATGAATGAACTCACATTAACACATAATTGGGAATAAAAACTATCCTCATTCCAAATTAATAATTAAGTTATCATAAGTTTTACTACTTTATGATTGAGAAATAAAAATTACTCCATATAGCCAATGTTCTCATTCTCCTGTCATTTTCTAACTGCACAACTTTTACTTATAATAAAATGAGTCATACTTTGAAGTCCATATAAGTTAAAAATGCTTTGAGGGACATACACCTTATGTAGAATTATCATAAACTACTCATCGCCATAAAAATGGATAATTTTAAAAAGGGATTCCACACCTTGATACTTCCAAAATGTGAACGCAGTAATTAATGATGATAGTCCTTATACTGTTTGACCCATTTTTTGATGATCTCTATCTCTTCCGACCATTGTTCTCTGAGCCAATATGGATCTTATTTAGATGAGAAGTGTATGAATTTACAATGAATTCTTACAGTACATCAAAATATGATCACCAAAGTTTAATCCAATCCAGTATTCTCCATCATTTATCCAACTGTAAAATTTTAAATTTCTGTGAAGATTTACCTTCATTTGTTACCAACGCTATAACACTTCCTGATATGCTCTCGATCACACTGCATAATTCCACAAAGATTAAGATGCAATTGTTAATTACTCCCTCCACTCTTTCTATATATATAGAAATATATACATGAAAACAAAGAAGTCATACCCTCCAATTCTATATAGATCTCACAAGCCATTGGAGAAGATTATGTTGCTTGCAAAATGTTTGAACACCCTTCTTATGTTCTGGGTATGAAACCCCCAAAAAATAATCATGTATAATTACAATATAACTATCAACAGCTTCCAACAAAACTGAGATTGAAAAATAATAACAATTTTAAAATTCAAAAGAACCGATCCTCAATAAATCTTAGTGTAAGATAAATCGATCGATTACGAGGTGAATGTGATCGAGAACTTACATGGCCACCAATTTTTTTGTGATCCACTTGGGCCTCGATAGAACTCCATATTTTCTCTTGCATTCCTCTGCGAAGGATTTCATATGTAATATATCTAAGGAAAACATTGTTGTATTCAGTGTTGAGCTCATTGGCATCACCATTTCAGTGAAACTCTGCACGCATACTATCAATATTATCAATAATAATGGCTTCAAGTTGTTTGATTCAAGATTGATTCAAGATTTTTTGATTACTTTAGATTTCCTAAGATAAGTTGGTCTTAATTTTAAAAAATAAATACTTAACCTGCCAATTCCACCCATCATTGGAATATTGTTGAAGATCAAGACAAGTATTATTGGTGGTGTATGTAACTTCAAGGTTGTAGTTGTAGTTAACGGTTGTTGCAGTGGATATGCAGGTGAGGATGTATGTGCCTTTGGGAAAGCTATGGATGGCCTTTCAAATATTTTAATACAAAGAAAAACAAAATAAGTCTAGATGTTCAATAATTGACTAGTTCTATGCTAACAGATCCCTGTTTAAATTTCTCCAAATTAAACAAAAGATATACATACTTATAATTCTCCTACAATTTCACAAGCCATACACATGGCCCTAAATCTCCATAGGGTTCATGTAAAGTGTAACCTTACTCTTGCAATTAGGACATGGTTAAAATTCTTACATTTTGTGTAGCAAGGATGGCCCTTCTATTTTAGGCCATAGTTTAGGACCAAAACCTAGAGACATAGGCCCTACGAGTTTCCTCTAGGGAATATGTGTGAGGAAATAGAACACTTCCATAATAAACCTAACAGAAGAGAGGAATAAATATTTGAAGCTATGAAAGATAAGACAAAGCAAACAAACAATACACAGATATTTTACCTTGGAAACCCAAACGGGAAAACCAACATTCATTGAGCATCTTTCTCTCTTGTTGTCTTATTCATTCAGAATAAAAGGTTACATGCCTAACCTTTGTCTACACCTAAGATACAATCGACATCATACCTTCTTTCTTTACATAAGAACAACCCTGTAGCCAATTCGTATTACATATACATGACCAACAACCTCTAAAACAATTTCTCTAAATATTAACTATTACAACATTACAACACACCTTATTTATAGGATTTACAATAGGAAAAACTCTAAAGAAAAGATCCCAAAAATAGTTACAGATCCATGCATATCATTGGCTACAAATCCTGTTAATATTGGGATTTTGTTATAGTCAACTACCAAGTTGAATTACCATTCGACCTTTATTTGGTCTTCAGTCGGTTTCCACACGACCACCTATCGATCTTTTTCCGTTTGACCTCTTCGAATTGTTGCCGATTACTTAGAATTTGAATTTTCCCAGTTGATCCACCTCAACCTTTGAATTTCACTACAAAGAATATAACAAACCAACATTCTCCCAATTGTTGTCTTCATTTTTGAAATCAAGATATTTCTGAACTTCTTTTCACAAACCTAGGGCAGCAATGCCCATTGCCTCTGTGCACCAAGAGAAATTCATAGCACTCAAAGAATTGATCAAAGAGTTTGTTATGTTTTCAAATGTGTCTACTTTCTCAAGCAACACCTTGTTGCTTTCCACCACATCTCTCATGAAATGACATTGTACAACAATATGCTTAGTCTTGGAATGATAAGATAGGTTCTTTTATAGAAATATTGCACTTTGACTGTCACAACTTATCTTCATATCTTTGTCCTGAAATATGATTCTTGAACATGATCATTGCAACCAAACTACTTATTTTCTTCCATATGTGACTACCACGTATTCAACTTTTGTTGTTGATAAGGCTATGACTACATGTCACGTACTCATCTAGCTAATATCTCCATTGAACATATTGAACACATATCCACTCGTTATCCTTCATCGATCCATATATCCAACCCATTCATGGTCGAAAAATCCATGTACATCTAATTCATTATCACCTCTATGTTTCCTTTGGTAGCATATAACATAATATTTTGTGCCACACAAATACCTGATACTCTCTTGACAGTTGTCCAATCCTCCNTTATCATAAGTTTTACTACCTTATGATTGAGAAATAAAAATTACTCCATATAGCCAATGTTCTCATTCTCCTGTCATTTTCTAACTGCACAACTTTTACTTATAATAAAATGAGTGATACTTTGAAGTCCATATAAGTTAAAAATGATTTGAAGGCCATACACCTTATGTAGCATTATCATAAACTACTCATCGCCATAAAAATGGATAATTTTAAAAAGGGCTTCCACACCTTGATACTTCCAAAATGTGAACGCAATAATTAATGATGATCGTCCTTGTACTGTTTGACCCATTTTTTGATGATCTCTATCTCTTCCGACCATTGTTCTCTAAGACAATCTGGATCTTCTTTAGATGAGAAGTGCAGGTCTTGGCAATGACTTCCTACAGTACATCAAAATATGATCACCATAGTCTAATCCAATCCAGTATTCTCCATCATTTATCCAACTGTAAAATTTAAAATTTTTGTGAAGATTCACCTTCATTTGTTACCAGAGATATAACGCTTTCTGATATTCTCTTGATCACACTGCATAATTCCACAATGGTGAATATGCAATTGTTAATTACTCCCTCCACTCTTTCTATATATATAGAAAGATATACATGAAAAGAAAGAAGCCATACCCTCTAATGCTATATCGATCTTGCAAGCCATTGGAGAAGATTATCTTTCTTGCAAAACGTTTGAACACCCTTCTTATGTTCTGGGTATGAAACCCCCCAAAAATAATCATTTATAATTACAATATAACTATCAACGGCTTCCAACAAAACTAAAATTCAAAAATCTCGATCCTCAATAAATCTTAGTGTAAGATAAATTGATCGATTACGAGGTGAATGTGATCAAGAACTTACATGGCCACCAAATTTTGTTTTGACCCACTTGGGCCTCGGTATAACTCCATATTTTCTCTTGCATTCCTCTTCGAAGGATTTCATATCTAATAGATCTAATGAAAACATTGTTGTATTCAACGTTGAGCTCATTGGCATCACCATTTCAAGGAAAATATGCATGCATACTATCAATATTATCAATAACAATGGCTTCAAGTTGTTTGATTAAAGTTTGTTTCAAGATTTTTTGATTACTTTAGATTTCCTAAAATAAGTTGGTCTTAATTTGAAAAAATAAATACTTAACCTGCCAATTCCTCCCGTCATTGGAATATTGTTGAAGATCAAGACAAGTATTATTGGTGGTGTACGTAACTTCAAGGTTGTAGTTGTAGTTAAAGGTTGTTGCAATGGATATGCAGTTGAGGATGTCTATGCCTTTGGGAAATCTATGGATGGCATTTCACATATTTTAATACAAAGAAAAACAAAATAAGTCTAGATGTTCAATAATTGATCAGTTCTATGCTAACATATCCCTATTTAAATTTCTCCAAATTAAACAAAAGATATACATACTTCTAATTATCCTACAATTCACAATCCATACACATGGCCCTAAATATCCAGAGGGTTCATGTAAAGTGTAACCTTACACTTTCAATTAGGACATGGTTACAAGTCTTACATTTTGTGTAGCAAGGATTTCCCTTCTATTTTAGGCCATAGTTTAGTACCAAAACCTAGAGACATAGGCCCTAAGAGCTTCCTCTAGGGAATATGTGTGAGGAAATAGAACACTTCCATAATAAACCTAACATAAGAGAGGAATAAAGATTTGAAGCTATGAGAGATAAGACAAAGAAAACAAACAATACACAGATATTTTACCCTGGAAACCCAAACGGGAAAACCAACATTCATTGATCATCTTTCTCTCTTGTTGTCTTATTCGTTCAGAATAAAAGGTTACATTCCTAACCTTGGTCTACACCTAAGACACAATTGACATCATACCTTCTTTCTTTACACAAGAACAAACCTGTAGCCAATTCGTATTACATATACATAACCAACAACCTCTAAAATGATTTCTCTAAATATTAAATATTACAACATTACAACACGCCTTATTTATAGGATTTACAATAGGAAAAAATCTAAAGAAAAGATCCCAAAAACAGTTACAGATCCATGCATATCATTGGCTACAAATCCTGTTAATCTTGGGATTTTGTTACAGTCAACTACCAAGTTGGATTACCATTCGACCTTTATTCGGTCTTCAGTCGGTTTCCACATGACCACCCATCGATCTTTTTTCATTTGACCTCTTCGAATTGTTGCTAATTAATTTGAATTTGACTTTTCCCAGTTGATCCACCTCAGCCTTTGAATTTCATTGCAAATAATATAACAAACCAACATTCTCCCTCTTGTTGTCTTCTTTTTTGAAACCAAGAGATTTATGAACTTCTTTTCACAGACCTAGGACAACAATGCCCATTGCCTCTGTGCACCAAGAGAAATTCATAGCACTCAAAGAATTGATCAAAGAGTTTGTTATGTTTTCAAATGTGTCTACTTTCTCAAGAAACACCTCATTTCTTTCCACCACATCTCTCACAAAATGACATTGTACAACAATATGCTTAGTCTTGGAATGATAATATAGGTTATTTTATAGAAATATTGCACTTTGACTATCACAACTTATCTTCATATCTCTCTCTCCTGAAACCTGATTCTTGAACACGATCGTTGCAACCAAGCTACTTATTTTATTCCATGTGTGACTACCATGTATTCATCTTTTGTTGTTGATAAGTCTACGACTGCATGTCACTTACTCATCTAGCTAATTTCTCCACCGAACATATTGAACACATATCCACTTGTTGTCCTTCATCGATCCATATCTCCAACCTAGTTAGCGTCAAAAAATCCATGTACATATAATTCATTGTCACCTCTATGTTTTTTTTGGTAGCATATAGCATAATATTTTGTGCCACACAAATACCTGATACTCTCTTGACAGTTTTCCAATCCTCCTTTTCCAAGTGTCGACATATATCTGCTCAACACTCCCACTCCATGGGAAATGTCTAGTTGAGTGAAAACCATCGCATACATTAGACTACCAACAACACTTGCATAGGGAACACATGCCATGTCCTGTATATCCTCCCATGTCTTTGGAAACTGTTCAACGATTAGCCTTGCTCCCACGAGAATTGGTACCTTTACAGGTTAGTAATCTTACATGTTGAAACATTTCAATATTGTTTCAATATATTTATTCTGGTTCAGCCATAGATTCCTAGATGCTCAATCTCTCTTGATATCCATTCTCAGAATGAAGTTTGTTGCACTGAGATCCTCCATGTCGAACATGGAGGATAGATGCTTCTTCACCTCCTCTATTGCATTCATGTTTTTTCCAATTAGCAACATGTCATCGACATATAATGCTACATATATGAAACACCCACCTTCTTCTTTGGAATACATGCAAGGATCGACTTTTCTTCTCACAAATCCCAAAATAAGGATGTAAGTGTCGAAATTTTGGTACTACATCCTTGGTTATTTCTTTATACCCTAGAGGAATCTTTTCGATTTGCACACCAAATATTTATTTCCCCTTACTACAAATCCTTTAGGATGTTTCATGTATATTACTTTTTCCAAGTCCCCACATAGGAACGTTGTCTTTACATCCATCTATTTTATTTCCAGATCGAATGTAGTAACCAGAGACATTAGTAATGATCTAAAGGAAGTTAATTTTGCAACATGGGAAAAACCTCACCGAAATCGACTCCTTTGACTTTGGAATATTATTTTGCTACCATTCGAGCTTTAAATTTATCGACTTGAACCATAGCATTCATATTCTTCTTGAATATCCACTTTCTACCGATGATTTTTCTTCCACTAGGTAATTCAACTAAATCCCATGTCTCATTTTTGTGCAAGGATTCCATTTCTTCGACCATGGAATCCTTCAATAGTATCCCCTATGTTGAGTCGACTACCTTCCTGACCGACTTAGGCTCCTCTTCAGTGGTAGTTAACACAAATGTGGAATGGAAGTTGGGTTGACTATACCTTTTGACTGGGTTTCGTACTCGTATAGACCTCCTTACAACCAGGGTCGGTTGTTCCACCTCTTCATTTGATTCAGTCGACTCATTTGAATCATCTTCTTTGTTCCTTAGTTCAAACCTCACCTTATTTGGATTATTCTTTATTTGGATTGTCACTTCAAACTCATACTTCCTTCCAACTTATTTGAAGATCATATCTCGAATGAAATTTTTTTTCCTTGATGCGAGATCCTAGAGATTATATCCTTTCATTCCTTCTTTGTATCCAATGAAAATACACTTGACTTCCTTTTTGTCCATCTTTCTCCTCTTATCTTTGGGAACATGAAAAAATGCATCACAAACAAATACTTTTAGATGTGAAACCAAAGGGTTCTTACCATACTATACCTCACGTGGAGTTGTGTTGACTAGCACCAATGAAGGAGATAGATTCACTAGATATTTTGCAGTGTTGATTGCCTCTACCTAGAATTATTGTGTGAGTCCAACACCACTCAACATGCTCCTTGCCTTGTACATAAATGTTCTTTTCATTCTCTTGGAAACTCAATTTTTTTGTGGGGTATATGGTGTAGTATTTTGGCGTGCTATTCCACACTGCTTGCAGAATTTCTCAAAATCATTTCCACAAAATTCACCACCATTGTCAATTCTCAACACCTTAATGTCCTTATTATGTTCCTTGAGGGACATCTATTTGTATGGTTGTAGCATTATAAATACCCGATCCTCCAATTATAATTCCCTTTCACTCTGATGTTGATGTTCTTTCTATTTCATCCTATTTTATGACATAGCCAAGTCATCCTTTAATATTTTGAGAAACTCTTCTTGATGATCTATGTGGTCCTCCATTGCTTGAACCTTCACTTTTCCTCTCAAGTGTTATTTGATGTATGGATGATGCTATTTATAAAGCACCATAAATGGGGGAATTTTTTATGAAGTACAAAAGGATGAGTTGTACCACCATTTTTTCCAAGGAAAACCACTTGACATGTTGTTTCAATTTATAATATGTAAAGAACCAATGATACCCTTCTAAACATTTATTCACAAATCTTAGTTTTCCATTGGATTGTGGATGGTAAGAGGATTTGTGAGCCAATTGAGTAACCGAACAATAAAATAGTTCAATCCAAAAATTACCAATGGAAATTAGATCAAGAGACAATAGAATCCTTTTTTCCTTCAAAAATCCATTGGTACAAGAAAAAATTATCAAGTTCGAAATACAAGGATTCAAGAGTTACCTTATTTAAAGTTGGCACTTGGTGTATATCAAATAATTGCTCCATTTGGAATATCCATGTTATAGGATATTTTTTTTAAATCAATATTTCTCATATCAATATTTGGAATTCATTAATTGATTGGAGTGATGAATGACCATAGTTTTGGGACCCAATTTTCATGTTCTCCAAATGTGTTAAAATCTTCCCCATATGTGACTGAGTTTCAATAAAAAAAATTCTCCGTATTTTCATGATTTGCTTGGGTCACGATATCACTTTTAGGGAACCTATCATCTAGGGTATGTAAGAGGATGTATTCCATTGAATTTTTTAATCGTTCCATCTTTTGATCCATCAAATTTTCCATTTTATCTTCAACTTCTATCTTTTGATCCATTCACTTTTTCATCTTTCGATCTATCAACTTTTTCATTTTATTTTCAATTTTTCTTTTAAATATTTCTCAAGAACATGCCAAATCAACCTTTTTCAAGACATTATCACCAACGTCATCAACTTAGTTCCTTGATTGGGATATTGTATCTCTAAGTCTTAACTTTCTTTAGGAGTCTCGGATGAGTTATGTGGAGGTTTAGCAAGTGGAAAACAATTTCCACCACCTCTTTCCATGTGAGACAAAAATAATATATACTTAGACTTATCCTCTATTTTTCTCTTTACCACGCCTTTTGAATCACCTTAAATAGATCTTCCAATCNAAAATCCATGTACATCTAATTCATTATCACCTCTATGTTTCCTTTGGTAGCATATAACATAATATTTTGTGCCACACAAATACCTGATACTCTCTTGACAGTTGTCCAATCCTCCATTTCCAAGTGTCGACATGTATATGCTCAACACTCCCACTCCATGGTAAATGTCTAGTCAAGTGAAGACCATCACATACATTAGACTACCAACAACACTTGCATAGGGAACACATGTCATGTCCTCTATATCCTCCCGTGTATTTGGAAACTGTTCAACGATTAGCCTTGCTCCCACGAGAATTGGCACCTTTACAGGTTAGTAATCCTACATGTTGAAATGTTTCAATATTGTTTCAATATATTTCTTCTGGTTCAGCCATAGATTCCTAGATGCTCGATCTCTCTTGATATCCATTCTCAGAATGAAGTTCATTGCACTGAGATCCTCCATGTCAAACTTGGAGGATAGATGCTTCTTCACCTCCTCTATTGCATTCATTTTTTTTGCAATTAGCAACATGTCATCAACATATAATGCTACATATATGAAACACCCACCTTATTCTTTGGAATACATGCAGCGATCAACTTTGCTTCTCACAAATCCCAAACTAAGGATGTAGGTGTCGACATTTTGGTACCACTTCCTTGGTTATTTATTTAGACCCTAGAGGGATATTTTCAATTTGCATACCAAATATTTCTTGCCCCTTACTACAAATCCTTTAGGATGTTTCATGTATATTACTTTGTCCAGGTCCCCATGTAGGAACATTGTATTTACATCCATCTATTATATTTCCAAATCAAATGTAGTAACCAGAGACATTAGTAATGATCTAAAGGAAGTTAATTTTGCAACATGGGAAAAATATCACCGAAATCGAATCCTTTGACTTGGGAATATTCTTTTGCTACCATTTAAGCTTTAAATTTATCGACTTGAACAATAGCATTCATATTCTTCTCGAATATCCACTTTCTATCGACGATTTTTTTTCCACTAGGTAATTCAACTAAATCCCATGTCTCATTTTTGTGCAAGGATTCCATTTCTTCGACCATGGAATCCTTCGATAGTCTCCCCTTTGTTGAGTCGACTACCTTCCTGACTGACTTGGGCTCCTCGTCAATGGTAGTTAACACAAATGTGGAACAGAAGTTGGGTGTACTATACCTTTTGACTAGGTTTCATACTCATACAGACCTCCTTACAACTAGGGTCAATTGTTCCACCTCTTCATTTGATTCATTCGACTCATTTGAATCATCTTCTTTGTTCCTTAGTTCAAACCTCACCTTCTTTGGATTATTTTTTATTTGAATTGTCACTTCAAACTCATACTTCCTTCCAAATTATTTGAAGATCATATCTCGAATGAAAATTGTTTTCGTTGATGCGAGATCCTAGAGATTATATCCTTTCATTCCTTCTTTGTATCCAATGAAAATACACTTGACTCCCTTTTTGTCCAGCTTTCTCCTCTTATCTTTGGGAACATGAAAAAATGCATCACAGCCAAATACTTTGAGATGAGAAACCAAAGGGTTCTTACCATACTATACCTCACGTGGTGTCGTGTCGACTAGCACTAATGAAGGAGATAGATTCAGTAGATATTTTGCAGTGTCGGTTGCCTCTACCCAGAATTCTTGTGTGATTCCAACACCACTCAACATGCTCCTTGCCTTATCCATCAATGTTCTGTTCATTCTCTTGGAAACTCAATTTTTTTTTGGGCTATATGGTGTGGTATTTTGGCGTGATATTCCACATTGCTTACATAATTGCTCAAAATCATTTCCACAAAATTCACCACCATTGTCAATTATCAACACCTTAATGTCCTTATTTTGCTCCTTGAGGGACATCTATTTGTATGGTTGTAGCGTTAGAAATACCCAATCCTCCAATTAGAATTCCCTTTCACTCTGATGTTGACATTCTTTCTATTTCATCCTATTTTATGACATAGCCAAGTCATCCTTCAATATTTTGAGAAACTCTTCTCAGTGATCTATGTGGTCCTCCATTGCTCAAACCTTCACTTTTCCTCTCAAGTGTTATTTTATGTATGGATGATGTTATTTATAAAGCACCATAAATGGGGGAATTTTTTATGAAGTATAGAGCGATGAGTTGTACCACCATTTTTCCAAGGAAAACCACTTGACATGTTGTTTCAATTTATAATCTGTAAAGAACCAATGATACCCTTCTAAACATTTATTCACAAATCTTATTTTTCCATTGGATTGTGGATGGTAAGAGGAGTTATGAGCCAATTGAGTAACTGAACAATAAAATAGTTGAATCCAAAAATTACCAATGGAAATTAGATCAAGAGACAATAGAATCCTTTTTTCCTTCAAAAATCCATTGGTACAAGAAAAAATTGTCAAGTTCGAAATACAAGGATTCAAGAGTTACCTTATTTAAAGTTGGCACTTGGTGTAGATCAAATAATTGCTCCATTTGGAATATCCATGTTATAGGATATTTTAAAAAAATCAATATTTCTCATATCGGTATTTGGAATTAATTAATTGATTGGAGTGATGAATGACCATAGTTTTGGGACCCAATTTTCATGTTCTCCAAATGTGTTAAAATCTTCCCCATATGTGACTGAGTTTCAATAAAAAAAATTCTCCTTATTTTCATGATTTCCTTGGGTCACGATATCACTTTTAGGAAACCTATCATCTAGGGTATGTAAGAGTATGGATTCCATTAAATTTTTTAATCGTTCCATCTTTTGATCCATCAACTTTTCCATTTTATCTTCAACTTCTATATTTTGATCCATTCACTTTTCCATCTTTCGATCTATCAACTTTTTCATTTTATTTTCAATTTTCCTTTTAAATATTTCTCAAGAACATGCCAAATCAAACTTTTTCAAGACATTATCACCAATGTCATCAACTTAGTTTCTTGATTGGGATATTGTATCTCTAATTCTTAACTTTCTTTAGGAGTCTCGGATGAGTTATGTGGAGGTTTAGCAAGTGTAAAACAATTTCCACCACCTCTTTCCATGTGAGACAAAAATAATATATACTTACACTTATCCTCTATTTTTCTCTTTACCATGCCTTTTGAATCACCTTAAATAGATCTTCCAATCTAAAATTATGCAAGTTCCATTTTAACATGCCTTTTTAAAACCTTGATTTGGAGATTATTCTATAGGCCAACCTTGCACCTAATATAACTCTAAAACCTCTATATCTCGTATATTTTTTTTCTACTGTATCATGTCATGTCTTCCCTATAATTGCACAAGTTTGAGTAAATGGTGATGTGACAAGGAAATGTTATGGTAACTTTCCCAAAACTTGTTGAGTTTTTCCCTTTTAGGAGAGATAACTTGTATGGACTACCAAATGTCTAATTTTTCATATATACTTCTAAATTTTTTACCTAAAAGACTATTGTCTGTAATCTATTAAATACAACTAGTTCGACTCAATTTGGATCCTTCTAGAATAAGATATGATTTTTTTACCCATAGCACCTGTTTGAGTTTGGTTTTAGGACTTGATCTAGGTGGATATTGGTGGCCACCCACCTATTCCACTTGGACCCCCACCATTGCTTCTTTCAGTTTTTCAGTTTCCGCACAGTTTACTATTTTTAGTAGTTTTTTGGGTCCTGAACTT
>JZKD02S1674305.1:145181-178507 GCA_000966675.3 Picea glauca | reverse complement strand
CACACTTGGCCCATTTCTCTTGGATTTCCCGATGAGGTTCTTGAGCCATTTTTGCCCAATATTTGACAGATTTCTTTATGCATTCGAGGATGCTTTCCTTTAACACTCGAATGTATAGCTCTTTTGTATCTCGGCCCTGTTGAACTGTGTTGATATAGTCGATCCTTTCCATAGCTTGTTGTGCTTTTTTGTACAACCTATCCATATCCTTTCACATTGCCAGTGCCATGAGGGTGTCTTCTTGAAGCTCAACTATCCTTGTGTTGAATAGGTGTTGTTCATATGTAAACTTGTTGTAGGCCTCCTGGAATTCGCTCCTTAGGAACACCACATCTTTTGTGGTTTCCTGGTAATATTTCACCAAGTGGCGCAAATGTTCCAATTCCTTCAAAGCAACAACCAAATCCTCTTCATCCCTTTTCTCTCTGTCCAGGGTAACATCTTTGATTTCCATCCCTGCGTCGATAAATTCAAATGTCTTAGCATTCTCCATGTTAATCAATTTTTCCTCCGTAGTGATGAGGATGGAGTGATCTAGAATGATCCTCCTCTTCTTGGTGTTTCTATGCATGATAGATTTCCTTTTCTGATCATAAGCGATGGCATGTATGTCAACGACTTCATCCATGGGTTCGAGGATTTGTTGATCTCCCCAGGTGAGCATATTTCCCAGGATTCCAATGGTATATATTTGTTCAAGACCAGGTTCTTGAACTTCCTCCATGTGTTCTGAAGGTCTGAATTCTATTTGTTTCTCATCGAGAAGTTGAGTACTGATTGAAATTGAGGCGTCGAGGGTAGGCTCAGTACTTACTTGATAATCGACCATTGATATGTCGATTTCCTACTGTGGAGCTTATTCCTTTTGTTCTTCCGACCGTGGCTCGTCCCTCTGAATATCCTCTTGGGTCTCCAGTGCATCAGACAACTCAGTGTCTAAGACACTTTTGACCTCTTGTTCATTCTGTGGAAGGCCCTGAATTTGAGCGTCAGGAGCTGGGGAAGATGCCTTCTCGAGCTCCTTTTCCTTTGTGATCTGTACCGGAGTGACCAGGGACACCTCCAAACTTTCTTCATCATCATATATGTTTACCAATTCGTGAAGGGGGTTTTGTGTACTTGTTCTCCTTAATGTTCCTAATATCTCCAGTTGAGATGAAACATCCCCGGGTGATCCGACACGTGGTGTTGTAATTTTAGGGTTATCTAACCCGACGATTTCATCAATTTCTATTAGTTTAGGGCTGCTTGGACCTACCTGGCTTTAATATGGGTTATTGTTAGGGGACCCTATCATTCCTATGAGGTTCTGGTCATCTTGCAGCTAATTAATTACTCTTTGTGCCTATTCTATCATGAGCAATCCCCTTATTTGTGCATCATGTGTCATAGGGAAATGTATATTCTGCACCAAGGCCACCAGGGGAACCTCTGTTGCTTCTGTCACTCTAATTTCTTCTCTGTCTATGAGGGATTATTGAGTCGATTTCTCTATGGTCGTCACATGTTCATCCAGGCTCATGGCCCTGAACCTGTCCATTTTGGGGTCAACCATCCTTGCTACCACCTCATCCCAGTCCTGGGCATTTTCCGTGAAGACTTCATCTTCAAATATATCGTGGGCATACGACCAACAAGACAACACTTGTGAAGTGTGTTGCAAGACCAAGCCCTTTGGATCATTCTTGTGGAACCAACTTGTCTGGAACCTGAACTCGAGCTAGCTCAGCCCTTCTTGTTTGGCTTGAGATATGTCTTTAACCAAGTAGAAACCTACATGGAAACCATAAGGAATGAACACTCGCTTCTTGTCCTTTACCACAGTGGCATTGTAGCCTTGTAGGATAGTTTGATAGGATATCTCTCCTACTAAAAGCTTTTCCGAGACATGAAATTGTAAGAGATGTGGTGCTCTAGTAGCTATGAATACCCTGATGTAGGTGTCGTGCTTGTCCAAGTACCAGTGGACTACCTTTGATATCATCTTCTTGGCCGCAACCGATAGTCTCAGGCATTCTTTCTTAAAAAGAATGAAATAAATTCATGCAATGAATTCATCACAGATGAGGGAGTAAGACTTTTTATACCTATTCTCCCATAGGATGTTGAAATAGATGTGGATCGGGAGCTCTCCAACAAGCCATCTCAGATTCATGCCGGCGAAAATGTTCCTAGCGCACATGATGTCAAGTAAATATCAAGCCATGTAGAAAACTGGTTTCTCTCCCTCCTTCGGCGTCAGAGCCTGTTGTATGCATGTTCTCATTTGTTAAGAAATTATGGCTCCCTAGTCGAAACTTCTCCCAGAGATAGCCAATGTGTAAGATAAGGGCATTCATGCCTCTGAAAATCTGGAGCAATCCTTCTCTCCATATAATCGGTACATGAGATCCATCAAATAGATGTATGGCTCCCTTAAATTTTTCATTGAGTACCAACCAGTGCTCTAGTTGGTGTATTTCTTTTCCTCCCTCCACCATGAGGCCATCACCCGGCTGGTGTCATGGTGCTCGTAGAAATTCATGACAAAATCTATGTTTAGTTGCTCCTCATGGTATATAAGTTTGTAATACTTATGGACTTCCACCGGTAAGAACACTCTAACACAACTACCATTGTCATCGTTGATTAAACACTTATGTGTGTCTGTGTGGTCTATGAGCCACTTCAGGACTTTAATTCAGGGAAAAAAAAGATTTCTTCTCACCAACATATGCAGGTACGAATGTCGGATTTTCGAGAACACTTCGTCGTCGAGTGCTCTAACATATGGATCATTGTGTCGTACATATTCTCAGTATTCCTCCCGATTGATCTTGTTAAATATTTCTCCCCAACGTAGGAGTTTCATATTGGATCTTGTGATTGCTTATGTATCTCCAAAGGTCGGAGGCTAGATGAAATCCTTCTTCGTCAATGTTTTGATGACAAGCTCCAGTCTCGGCGTGTATTCCAATTGGTTTGGGACCCCTGGAGAGGAGGCTTCACCCACTTCTGGTTCTTTCAGCTTCGGTTCCCTCGATGATTGTATGGTGGTCGGATTTCTTGGCGGCATTGTTCCTACAACTCAAAACAATTTTTTTAGAGACTGTGTAAAGAACAAAACAAAATAAAAAATATATGAACTGTAACCATGTAGAATCGACAGATGTAGATACATACCTGTAAAGATTTGGAATTACTCGTCTTGCTTCTTCAGATGATATGAATTTCCTTGCGTGTAAAATGATTTTGTTTACAATGGATCAAGAGAATTTAAACCAGGGAAGAACTTACCATCTCACATCAACCATTCAATTTGGGTGATGAGTGAAATTTAAACAGATATGTCGCCAAATATCTACACTTAAATTCATCATGGGTTGACGGTGGAGGTGCGAGGGTGATGCGGTCTATTGGTGATTTTAAACGTCCGCTTTGATTGGTGCATGAGGTATCAACTAATGCGGGATTTGGTATTAATTATCCCCTTAAATGCTCAAAATCTGATCGTATCTAACTCTAAAATGTCCCATTTTGTTGCTCTCTCAGTGCGTGGATTAGGGATCGGGGATGTGTTATGAATGTTTTCATTGATGGCCTTCTGCAAAATCTCTGACGCTGATCAATCTCACCGTACAATGTTGTCATGGAAAAGCTGGCTCAAAGGTGTGACTCAAACCTAGGAAACCAAGAATGACTCGGGGTAAAAATCAGAGTTGGGGCTTTCATTAAGTTATTCATTCTAAAATAAACCTTATCTCGTCGATGCCGAAAAAGTATCCAGGATCGATGATTGGTGATAAACCTATCAAGTTCTTTCTTCAGATTAGCTTCCTCAAAAAAGTCTGGATGCTAAAAATGCATCAGGGATCGACGATCAGGAATGGATTTTAGCGTGGCTAGAATGTTTGTTGAGATCCCTTTAGGTTTTCCTCGAATCCGTTAAGCGCATCGGGTATTGGCTATCGACAATATCTTTTCTTTATTTGTTAATGTCTATTATCCTCGTCTTTCACTGATGTCGAAGGCAAGTCGGCCATCAACGATATTCTTATGCAAGACTTGTCACCAAACAAAACTTCCTTTTTCCGATGGCGATGAATATCAATGCTCAGTGAGTGGTTATTTTCCTTATTTTAATTCCTTCTGATGTCAAATCTGAGCACGTTGAGTGAAGTGTTTTGGTTATTGATTCTTTATTTAGGTGTTAAGGCCTTTTAAGTCATGGGGTTTCATAAGTTCAAACAAGCCTGAAAAGATGATGAGAGTCATGATAATAATAAAAGAAAAAACATTTCACAAAAATGAAGTCAACTTAGATAGTGCAAAGATCAAGTGGTATCCAAAAAGTAAAAAGTTGACATAGGATTTTTAGGGTGTGTTGAGTGCTCAACAAATGGCAATTTACTGAGTGAAAGAAGAATCTTTGTTCCGACCATGGGCTCAGCTGATGCAAAATTTGTTCAAGAACTTAACTGGTTTTTATCAGAGCCTCTTGTATCCTTGCATTTGAAATTCCTTGGTTGGTGCGTTTTGGACTGCCTATGGGGTTTTCAACCTTTATGCCACATTCATTTCCTGCAACCCTGACCCATGCTCCCTTTGACAATATTTTAGAAAAGCATTAACTAGAGGCCTTTTAGTTACCCTTATTCACTTGCTACGGTGTTTCTCTGCTACCAGCGAGCGTCCATAGCCCTGACAGAGTCACCCCGACATCACAGACCTTTCTTTTCTACAAACGAGCATCCATAGCCTCGACGAAGTTATCTCCATACCCTCTCACACTGTGCACTCATTTGATATGGTTGATTTTATTTTGACGAAATTCCTTGAGCAAGTGGGAGAGGAGGATGTCTGTTATTTGAAAAATGATATGGTTAAGGTGAAATTTTGGTCGCTCTATATTTGAGGTACATGTAGTTCATTTCATCTTACCATATTTCCCTTAAGGTTTTACCAGACCACCAGGCAGACATTTCATCACCTTTCCAAGCTTTTTCATCTACGCAGGTTATATAGAGAACCCCTTAAAACAACTGCAGGTCCCTTAGCACTTCTTTTGTTGTATGTGAGCAATGAGTTAGGAGTAGAGTTCGTTATATCGCATGAATTAAGGTCAACCATTGTATTTCTAAACACAATCTTCAAAAGAACAAAAGTACAATGGAAAAAGACAAAACAAAAAATGCATTCCGCAATCGACCTATCTAAAACAACATCGTGAAAACATAAACACAATTTTTTTTAGTTTTTTTAAAATGGAAATATTATTTTAGGGCTTGGCCATTCACCAGGAGGGCGTCAGGTTCCCCCCTTAGATTTTGCAGTCGATACGTGCCTGCCCCATTATTCTCGGCCAACTGGAAAGGTCTGAGCCACAAATTCTGAAACTTAGAATGTTTTCCTTTCGACTCATTTGCTCTATCCCATTTCAGGACTAAGCCTCCTACTTCAAAATTCTTCTCATTGGCCTTATGCTTATTAAAACACATTTCACTATCTATTGATGAGCTATGGAATTTGATTTTTCTTTCTCCCTTTCTTCTTCCAGCATGAGGAGGGTTGTCCTCTTGAATCCTGAGCAAGTTGAAGGGATGGAAGATACAATCCATTCGAGAGAATGGCTTCATGTGCGCATACAAGAAAGTATGGGGAATTCCCTATAGCTTCCTTGGGTGTAACTCTATCGGCCCATAAAGAATTATGAAGCGAACTATGCCAATTCCTCTGGTTGTTTGCAACTTTTTTCTTCAATATCCTCACTAGGTTCTTATTAGTTGATTCTTCCACACCGTTCCCCCATGGATAGTAGTTTCTAGAGTATCTGACTATGATTCCTTTGTCTAGAGAAAACTCTACTAACAAGGTGGAGGAAAATTAAGTTGCATTATAAAAAACAAGGACAAAAGGCACACTGAACCTTGTGATCAGTTGTTGTTCTATGAATTGGATCACCACATTTTCGTTTACATGGGTCAGAGGCATGGCCTCTACCCATTTCGTGAAATAATTAGTTGTGGTTAGTATGTATCTATGATGTTTTGAAGAGATCGATGTAATATATCTTATGATATCTAACTCCCACTGCTCGAATGTCCTGGAAACGACCACCGATTAGAGTGGGACAACTGCTCTCTTTTCCCTCCCTGTGCTTATTTGGAAAATTTTATAATTTCTAACGTATGTGTGAGTGACCCTAAGAAAAGTAGGCCAATAATATCCAGCTCTCAATATTTTATGAGCAATGGTGTTTCCTGTGAAATTTCCACCTGCAAGACCATCATGGAGTTCCTTCAGAACTTTATTTGCATCATCACGTTTGAGACATCTTAAAAGTACCCCATCATAATTAACATGGAAGAGCACCGAATTTATGAGGTGATATTGTGCAGATTTTAACCTGAGGGATCTCCTTTCCCTCGGGTTTAGGTTTTCTGGGCAAGTCCCATGATGCAGGATATAAGTCAACTTCTCGTACCAAGACTCTTTCCCTGGGGAGACGTATGAAGCTTCACCACACCATAATGCCAATTCGTTCTCCCATCCGGGGTCTTCATTTACTTGGTCCTGGGCTTCAGCTGCCAGTTTACATAACCCTTGCCCTTTAACTAGTTTAGAGGGTTTTATATATAGATCAAATTCTTGGACTACTTCCATCTAGTTTCCTCTTCTTTCCCCCCTTTCTTGTTGAGTGAATAGGGATTGGACTGCAAGGTGGGGCACGATGACTTTGGTATGGTTCTTAAGGATGTAATATCTGAAGTGTTTTACTGCCTTGTATACTGCATAATCCTGCTTGTCTATAGCAGGGTAATTTGTCTTGTCCCCTTGGAGATTAATGCTCATGAATGATATCGGGGCCTCTTTGTTGTCATCATCCTTCTGAGTCAGTAATCCAACTAGTGATTGGTCGGAGGAAAAAGTGTAGAGAAAGAAATCTTTGTTGAAATCAGGACTTCATAACATTGGAGCCTGAGATATTGCAGCCTTAATATTGCTGAAATCCCTCTTTCATTCATTATCCCACTTAAACTCAACATCTTTATGAATCATTTTTTGTAAGGGTTTGATATTTTCAGCGAAATTGGGGGTGAATTTCCTCACAAAAATTATTTTCCCAAAGAATGATTGCATAGCCTTCTTATTGTGAGGTAATGGAGGTTGATCTATTGCCTTAATCCTTTCTAGGTCTATGCAAATACCTACTTGAGATATAATATGACCTAGAAATTTACCTTCCTCGACACCAAAAATAGTTTTCTTAGGGTTTAAGGATATACTGTATTTCCTACACCTTTCGAAAATCTGGGTTAAATGATGGATGTGATCTTCTCTATTCTTTGAATACAAAGTCGTGTCATCCAAATAGAATACCACACATTTGTTGATTAGTCCCTGAAATGATACATCCATGGCCCTTTGGAAGGTCGCTCCTACATTGATTAACCCAAAGGGCATGCATTTATAAGCGAAGGTTCCCCATTTGGTTCGAAAGGTATTTTTGAAGCGGTCTTCTTCTAAAACTAGAACTTGGTTGTAACCTGAGAAACCATCTAGCAGGGAGAACATCTTAGAGCCAGACATGGTCTGCAAGAGTTGCTCCATTGGTGGTACTGGGTAGTTGTCCTTTTCTAAAGCTCTGTTGAGGTTTTTGAAATCTACGCATAGGCAGATCTCTCCATAATTTTTCCTCACAGGAACCAAATTTTCTACCCATGCGGAGTGTCTAACTTGGAAAATAATCTTGGAATTCAGTAGTTTCGTTAACTCCTGACACATGACAAGCTCCAGGGATGGGTGGTATTTCACGAGATTCTATTGAAAGGGTTTCACTTCAAGTTTTAATGGGATAGTGTGTTGAATGATACAGGTATCATAAGTCTTCAAATCTCAGTAAGACCAAGAAAAAACATCTTGATATTGTCTGAAATATTTGAGATAGGCCTTCCTTTCCTCTTTAGATATTGTTTTGTCGCGATTTGTGTTTTTGGGGTTTTCCGGGGTTCTTAAATTTATAGTTTCGTGCATGGGACAAGAACTCTGCATCTTCGCTATATTTGACCCTTTAAATATTTCTCTTAAGTAAAAAAGGTTTTCTAAATTAGCTACCCCTTTTGGTATCGTGTGACACCTTGGTTTGCCAGTCCTTTTCTCTGTATGAGGATTGGTTTCTGCTAATTTCTCCTGGAATAGTTCATCGTCAATAGCCAAGTCTTAAAAATATCCTGATTGGTCAAAAAGTTTATGATCTGTTCATCTCCTTCAAAGACCTTCCAATTAGAAATATTGTTGGGCACCGACGGTTTGTAGAGTACCTCCACAGTGAACCAGGAGGCTTGATAGTCTTGTAGAGGTGATAGCCTTGAGGTAGCGGTGGCCATAGAATCAACAAGAATGTTCTTTGTTATGGGGATCGTTGTAATGTTGAAGGCTTCAAAATGCTCTACTAGCCTGTGCACTTCATGTTGGTATTTCTTCAGGTGTGTAGAGTTGCAATGTATAGTGTTCCTTACTTGTCTAACGATGATTTCAGAATCTCAGAAAACCTTCAATTCTTTAATGTTTAAGTCCATATATTTATTTATCCCTTGTACTAAAGATTCATACTCGGTGGTATTGTTTGTGCATTAGAAATCTAGTCTGAAGGAAAGGAAATTTCGTTTACCTTTTGGATCAATGAGGATGCACCTCGCCCCTAACACTTCTTGCGATTTAGATCCATCAAAGTATAAGGTCCAAACTTGTGGGAAAAACCTATCGGCTTCCTCTTTTGTGTCACTTTCTTCCCCTCTTGTTGTTTTTTCCGTGATTTATAATGCAGGTTCATGATTGAAGAGGGTTTCCTCTGCCACCGTCGACAATTTTTCTTGAAAAATTATTTTAGATTTTTGAGTAAGAGGGACATCGGATGGGAAGGGAGGGAAATTCCCGAAATAAAAGTCATAGGAATAATTTCCTAGCATGGGGAAATATTCTGATGAGGGTTCATTGAGGGTTTATAAGTCAGTGAAAGTATGTTATAGATATCTTTCCCTATTGATCCTGATCATATTCCTGTGTCCCTTTAATGGCATCCAAAGTTGAACCCAGTTTGTACAAAAGTATATGTTTAACTTCTGAGACCAATCTCGACTTAATAACAATCCATAATATTATGGGATATCTACTGCAATGATGTTGATTACTTGCACAAATTTAGGGTTTGTCGCTATTATGATCATTACATCTTTGATCTCTCCCATAACCTTCCCCTGGTTTTTGTCTAATTGTATAACATGTTTGTCGCTTTTGAGAGGGACTGCGTTTAATTTTTTGCAAATAGACAATCACATAACATCGGAGGTTGCTCCTGAGTCAACCAAACAATTATGGAGGCTTATGTTAAAGACTTCAAACTTCAGTAGGAATGGTGGGACAAAAGGTTTTCCCTTCTTATCTTCAGAGAAGGCATTCACAATTGGTTTATTTCTTAGATCTATGGGAGTTAGATTTCCTCCTTGGTTGGTGCTTGTAGTGGGGTTTATACTGATTTCAATGCTTGTAATAGAAAGTCCTTTTTCTGAGGGATTCTACACATGTTCATGACTGATATATTTTCCTTCAAATTCTTCAAATCTTCTACTATGTTGTAGTCTAGCTTGGGCAATTCTCGTGTATGGATGTTTATAGGGTTTCTTCGGGGAGAAAAAGGTGCTTTCAAGTGATCAGGAGATGGTTTTCCTCCCGAAGTTTGGGTCATAGTAAGGTCTTTTGAGACATGTTGATGCCTACTTGATGTTTTCACAACCAAGACTTCTGCGGGTGGTTCTTAAACTTCAAATAGGTCATCAGAAGGCATTAGTAGATCAGGGTCCCATATCAACATGGTTGCTTCTTCTGGTGGATCAAACTCTTCTTGATCAACAACATTCATAGTTGAGTTGCCTTATTGCTCAGTTAGGAAGACTTCATCTAGAAACCGATTGGCCATCAAATTCATGCCATGCACCCATTGAGGGAAGTCTCTTTCAGAGTGATTTTCTTGATGATAGGTACAGAAAGAGTCTGATGCTACATTTCCTAGATCGATGTTTAAGTTTGCTGGGGGAGGTTCAATTTCTTTGAAAGGTAGATTCCTTTTAAAAAAGGGTTTATAGGGACTCTGGCCTTGGTTTCCCTCCCCTACACTTCTCTTCATGTCTATTATTTCATTTGACAACTTCTTGACCATGCGTTGTAGGTATTCTATGTCCCTACTTCCCTTTTCGGGACCTTGTTCTGTTTGTTTCCCTGGGGTCTAATCAACAATAGTCCTCTCCTGGGAGGAGGTTGAACTTCTTTCTTGACTAATGAGACCTGACCTTATTTACATCCTTTCATTTGGAACTCTGTCATTTTGGCTTCTTCAAAATTCTCAGCTAAAGCTGGTTTGGAAACCCTTTTCACAAACATGGAAATAGAAGTTGGGAGAGCATTAGTGCATACCTCGATTTGCAACTCCTGAGTAGGTTTAACTTCAGGTTGTAATTTGTTTAGGATAGTGGTAAATATCTAATTGAAGTTTTTAACCTTCTCCTTTGAACTCATGGTGGTGAGGAACAACTTAGCCATTGAAGCTCTTGTAGTGGTTTCTTATGTAATTTTATCTATTAAATAATTTTGAAACTTAATACCACGTGGAGGATGGATTCTACAGGTAAGTTAAAATACCACGTGGAGGATGAATTCTCGAAAGTCTAGGGAAAAATCCTGCATATTACGTCTTCATGTTGGGCATTCATTAACCTGATGGCTAGTATGAAATTTTTGATATGGTCTTCCAGCAAGACTGAGGTTTCAAGGTCAAATTTAGGGAGTAACTTCTCAGGATGTTAGGGAAGGTTATGTACTCATCCAGGGATGGCCAAAGAATCTCTTGAAAACCAAGGTTGATTATTCTGAGGCGGTTTTTCCCTTTATTCATCATGGTCGTTGTTATCTTCCATGTTTTTAGATCCCAAAACTGAGCGTTTTGAGTTAAACCCTTCTTCTTTCAAAAAATCGTCAGGCTCAAAGAAGTTGTCGGCTGGTGTTTCGGGGATTAGATTAAGAGGATGTTCAATTTCAGTGAAGGAAAAATCTATCAGGTCTTCTACTATGTGCACAAAAACCTGGTTAGGGCACTTGACCATTGGTCTGCTTATTTGTTTTCTTCAAAGTAACAGAGCTAAGGGAAATGCAACGATCTATCAGGCATAAGCTCTTGTGATTCTTCTAAATTGGTTCAATTCCTTGTCAGGAAGAGTGTAGGGTATATCAGGGAATATATTTTCTATCTTGTGCTGGAGTGAGTTACTCGTTTCAGGAGTACTCAATGTGTGTGGCATGTCTTGGGAATGCCTAGCCATGCATGTGGGTTGTTTTGAATCTACAGGATGTGTGAAATATTTTGTAAAAAATATTGTTAGCCATTCATTCTTCAGGGCCTCCTTCTAGCACCAATTTTGTTGAGGGGTCCTAAATCCTCTTAACTCAACAATAGGAACAAAACCCACCATCGAGGCCCAATTAGACTCTGCAACGTTTAATGGTGGAATGGTTCTCCAGATCTTTCTATCTGGTCGATTAATCGATGGGATTTATGTTTGCTTGTGAAGGCTCCTCCTTCAGTTCGGATGTTTTGTTTTTGTATTTTCTCTTATAGGTGGGATCGATACAAGATAAAAGTCGGTATAAACCAACTAGGTAACAAAGTAGGAAATATTAACTACTGGAGAAGGCTGATCTTGGGATAACCCTTTCACTCTAGCATGCAGACAATGATTCTCTACCACATGCCTAGTAGTAATACATTAACATGCTGGTGTTCCAATTATTGACTGAGATACAATTTATCAGAAGAAAATATACATGCAATAAATGATGGCAAGAAAAATAGTTTCCTTAACTCTAATCATCAATAAAATATTAACTCAACGATTTACTTTTAATCATTAAAGATAAGAACTATAAAACATTGAATCGGATAACTTATCAATAGTTCCAAAAGTTCTTGCTCGTTACATCATCCATTCATGTGATAAAATCAGAAATAGCTCCTCTTCATATCCCATCATACACGCATTTGATGAAAACACACAAACTTGTCTCTGGTCCTAAACAAGACCTCTCAATTAAGAAATCTCTGAAATAGTCTTTACAAATCCAGAAAATGAGGGTCTTTACAAAAACCATCGACCTCTGCTAACAGGTTGATCCTCATATTTATAACATACTATTAACTAAAAATAACTATTAAAGTGTATCTAAGTAAAAAAAACTCGCCACATGGAGCTTTCTTCTATCAATCTTTCTAAGAGTCATCACATGATCTCACTTGAGTGGATGACTCTTCTCGTACTCCGACCATTTGAAAAAGAGATCCTCACATGTGTTAGCATACGAGAATCTATGTTGTTCCATTAGGGTCGAAATGATATCTCTTATTTCTACTGCTCGTGCCTGATATTTGACTATTCCGGCACTTAACTGCTGCAACATGGCTCGAGCTTTGATCGGGTACTCCATGAACTGTTGCACCTTTCCTAGCGCCATGTCTACCACCTTTGATATTTATGCGTCCCATGATGTGTCTTGTTTGGCATGTGATTGGACTATGTAGCGCAAGTCGACAAAATAATTGTGTGTGCCGAATCCGGGGAGGTCGATGTCTCTCATTTCCCGGTTGATCTTGGTCCAACTTTTCTCGCACTTGGCCCATTTCTCTTGGATTTTCGGATGAGGTTATTGAGCCATTTTTTCCCAATATTTGGGTGATTTATTTATGCGGTTGAGGCTGATTTCCTTTAACACCCGGATGTCGTGCTCTTCTGTATCTTAGCCCTGTTGAACTACATTGATATAGTCGATCCTTTCCATGACTTGTTGTGCTTTCTCATACCACCTGTCCATATCCTTGCACGTTGCAAGTGCCATGAGGGTCTCTTATTGAAGCTCAGATATTCTTGTGGTGAATAGGTTTCGTTCATCTATAAACTTGTTGTAGGACTCCTAGAATTCTCTGCTTAGGAACATCACGACCTGTGTGGTGTCCTAGTAATATTTCGCCAAGTGGTGCAAATGTTCCAATTCCTTCAAAGAAGCAACCAACTCCTCTTCATCCCTTTTATCTCTATCTAGGGTGGCATCTGTGATTGCCATCCCTGCACCGATAAGCTCAGATGTCTTGGCATGCTTTATGTTCATTAGTTTTTCCTCTGTGGTGATGAGGATAGAGCGATCTAGAGTGATCCTCCTCTTCTTGGTAGTTCTCTGCACGATAGCTTTCCTTTTCTGATCATAAGAAATGGAATGTATGTCGACGACTTCATCCACAGGTTCGGGGATTTGTTGATCACCCCAGGTGAGCATATTTCCCAGGCTCTCGATGGTATATATTTATTCAAGACTGGGTTCTTGAACTTCCTCCATGTGTTCCGAAGGTCCAAATTCTATTTGTTTCTCATAGGGAAGTTGAGTATCAATTGAAATTGAGTTGTTTGGGGTAGGATTAGTACTTACTTGATAATCGGTTGTTGAGAAACTGATTTCCTACTGTGGAGATTCTTCCTTTTGTTTGCCCGACCCTGGCTCATCCCTTGGACTATCCGCTTGGGTTTCTGGTGCATTGAGTAGCTCTGTGTCTAAGACACTTTCGACCTCTTGTTAATTCTATGGAAGGCCCTGAATTTGAGCATTGGGAGTTGGGGAAGATGCCTTCTCTGGCTCCTTTTCCTTTGTGATCAGTACAAGAGTCACCAGGGACACCTCCATAATTTCTTCATCATCATATATGTTTATCAATTTGTGGAGGGGTTTTTGTGTACTCATTCTCCCTAATGTTCCTACTATATTTGATTGAGTTGAACCATCCTTGGGTGATCTGGCCTGTGGCATTGTAATTTCAGGGTTATCTAACCCAACGATTTCATAAATTTCTATAAGCTCAGGGCCGCTTGGACCTACCTGGATTTCATATGGGTTGTCAGCAGGGGCCCCTCTCATTCCTATGAGGTATCGGTCATCTTGTAGTTGATCAATTACTCACTGCGCCTATTCTATCATGAGAAATCCCATTGTTTGTGCATCCTGTGTCATAAGGAAACCTCTATTCTGCCTCTCTGATTTATTCTCTATCTCTAAGGGATTATTGAGACGATTTCTCTATGGTCATCACCTATTCATCTAGGATCATGGCCTTGAACCTAGTCATTTTGGGGTCAGCCATCCTTTCTACCACCTCATCCCAGTCCTGGGCATTTTCCTTGAAGACTTCATCTTCAAATTTGTCGTGGGCATACGACCATCAGGACGAAAATTGTGAAGTGTGTTTCTCTTTGGATCATGCCCTTTGGATCATGCTTGCGGAACTAACCTATCTGGAGCTTGAACTCGAGCTGGCTCAGCCCTTTTTGTTTGGCTTGAGCCGTGTCTTTAACCAAGTAGAAACCTACATGGAAAGCATAAGGAATGAACACTCACTTCTTGTCCTTGACCAGGGTGGCATTGTAGCCTTGCAAGATGGTTTGATAGCATATCTCTCCTACTACAAGTTGGTTCAGGACATGAACTGTTAAGAGGTGTGGTGCTCTAGTAGTTGAGAACACCCTGATGTAGGTGTTGTGCTCGTCCAAGTACAAGTGGCCTACCTTTGATATCATTTTCTTGGTCGCAACCGATAGTCTCGGGCATTCATTCTTAAAAAGAATGAATTAAATTTGTGCAATGAATTCATCACATATGGGGGAGTAATAATTTTTATACATGTTCTGCCATAGGATAGAGAAATAGACATGGACTAGGAGATCTGTGACATGCCAATTCAGATTCATGCCAGCGAAAATTTTCCTAGCGCACATGACATCAAGCAAATATAAAGCCATGTAGAAAACTAGTATCTCTCCCTCATTTGTCGTCTGATCCTGTTGTATGCATATGCTCAATTGTTTATAAATTATGGCTCCTAAGTTGAAAATTCTCCTGGAAATAGCCACTGTGTAAGATAAGGGCATCCATGCCTCTGAAAATCAGGAGCATTCCTTCTCTCCATATAATCTGCAGATGAGAGACATAAAATAGATGTATGGCTCCTTTAAATTTTTCGTTGAGTACCAACCAGTGATCCAGTTGGTTTATTTCTTGTCCTCCCTCCACAATGAGGCCATCACCAGGATGGTGTCGTGGTGCTCATAGAAATTCATGAAAAAATCTGTGTTTAGTCACTCCTCAGGGTCTCTATGTTTGTAATACTTCTGGACTTCCATCGATAAGAACACTCCGACACAACCACAATTTTCATCGTTGATTAAACACTTATGTGTTTCTGTGTGGTTGATGAGCCACTTCATGACATCAATACAGAGAAAAACAGAGTTTTTCTCGCCACCATATGCAGGTATGAACATCGAATGTTCAGGAACACTTCATCGTCGAGCACTCTAACATTTGGATCACTGTGTGGTACATATTCTGGGTATTCCTCTCGGCTGATCTTGTTAAAGATTTCTCCCCAATGCGGGAATGCCATCTTGGATCCTATGCTTGCTTCTGTATCTCCAAAGGCCTGAGGCTAGATGAAAGCCTTCTTTGTCGATGTTTTGATGACAGGCTATAGTCTCGACATGTAGTACAATTGTTTTGTGACCCCTGGAGAGGAACCTTCGCCCACTTCTTGTTCTTTCAGCTTCGGTGCCCTCAGCGATCATCTGGTGGATGGATTTCTTGGTGGCATTGTTCCTGGAACTCAAAACAAATTTTTTAGAGACTGTGTAAAGAGAAAAACCAGATAAAAAATATATGAATTATAACCATGTAGAATCCACAGATTTGGATACATACCATTAAATCTTTCTAAACCTGGTTATATTGACACTCACAGGATCTCTGTAGCTTTGGAATTACTCATCTTGCTTCTTTAGATGCTCGGAATCTCCTTGCACACAGAATGATGTTGTTTACAATGGTTCAAGAGAATTTAAACTGGGGAAGAACTTACCATTTTGCATCATCCATTCAATTTGGGTGATGAGTGAAATTTAAACCGATATGTCGTCGAATATCTACACTTAAATTCATCGTGGGTTGATGACGAAGGCGTGGGGATGATGCGGTATATCAGTGATTTTAAACAACCTCTTTGATTGGCGAACGAGGTAGAAACTAATACGAAATTTGGTATTAATTAGCCCCTTAAATGCTCAAAATCCAATCCTATCTGATGCTAAAACGTCCCATCGTGTAGCTCTCTTAGTGGGTGGATTGAGGATTGGGGATCGGGGATGTGTTATGAAATTTTTCGTTGAGGTCCTTCTACAAAATATTTGACACCAATCAATCTCACCGTACAATGTTGTTGTCACAAAGCTGACTCGGAGGTGTGAATCAGACCTAGGGAACCAAGAATGACTCGGGGTAAAACTAGACTGTACGGTTTTCCCAATTTGGTAAAGATATGTGGCATTCAAGATCGATGACCTAATTCACGTGTATTAATCGAAGTTGGGGATTTCATTAATTTATTCATTCTAAAACAAACCTTAGCTTGTCGATTCCAAAAAAATTTCTAGGATCGACGATCGATGATAAACCTGTGAAGTGATTTCTTCGGATTAGATTCCTTGAAAAAGTCCCGATGTCAAAAATGCATCAGGGATCAACGATCAAGAATTTCTTTTAGCATGGCCAGAATGTTTGTTGAGATCCCTTTAGGTTTTCCCTGATTCCTATAAGTGTGTCGAGCATTGGCTATCAACGATATCTTTTCTTTCTTTGTTAACTTCTATTCTCCTCGTCTTTTACCGATGTCGAAGGCGAGTCGGCTATCGACAATATTCTTATGCAAGACTTGTTTCTAAACAAAAATTCTTTTTGTCAGTGGTGATGAATATCAACGCTTAGTAAGTGGTTATTTTCCTTATTTAAATTCTTTTCGATGTCGAATCTGAGCACGCCGAGTGAAGTGTTTTGGCTGTTGATTCTTTATTTAGGTGTTAAGGACTTTAAATTCATGGGGTTTCATAAGTTCAAACAAGCCTGAAAAGATGATGAGAGTCATGATAATAAGAAAAGAAAAAACATTTCTCAAAAATGAAGTCAAATCAGACAATGCAAATATCAAGTGGTACCCAAAAAGTAAAAAATTGACATAGGCTTTTTAGGGTGTGTTGAGTACTCAACATGTAGTATTGTTCTTTAATGGCGTCCTAGAAGGAATCCCATGTAGGGGCCACCAAAAAAATTACAGATTCCTCCACGACCCTTTGTTCAAATTAAGTACCCCACCATTCTTTAACATGGGGAATGATCTTGAGGAGTGAAAAAGTGATCTTTTTCCGATCAGAAAAATTGTGGACGAAAAAATATCCTTCAAGCAGATTCAACCATTTATCTACAACATCCACATCTATCAGTCCTTCAAATAATGTAATATAAAAATTTACCTATACCTTGAAGGGGATTGCATGGCTTCCTGGTGAATATTCTTCTCTCATGGGAAACCATCGAAGGATCTGTCCTAAGTTGTCCATCATTTTGTTCATTTGTCGCGTGTGGGATTCCTCAAGAAAAAATTTAGTAGGACATCCTACTCCATCATATTTCTTTTCATCTCCCATGGGTTTTTTTCAAGCTCAGCACAACCGATTTGGTAATGGCTCGATTGGTTCGATTCTCGACTTCTTGTACCCAACCCTTGTCAGGCACATGCACGAAGAAAAATAAATGAAGAGAAGATCGCTCTGATACCACTGATCCAGATTTAAAAGCAGAACGAATTGATTAACATACTAAAAAAAATAAACCGAGAGATAGGAAGAATAACACAAATATCCAGTGAACAATATCTTCTATTAAATAATGAAATAGGTTGAAGCTGTAAAACTGCAGAACTGAAACTTGCTCGAATGGTGGAAGCTATCTCTGAGAAGAGATGTGGCTTCTACGCGCATCCGTCTGATCATAATGGAATACAATGAGGCTTCATAGGTCCTTTTTATATTAGTCATGAATTTGAAAACACTAGAAATACAAAATCCTAACCCTAGAAGGTGAAACACCGAAATTCATGTGGGCCTTATGGATAATTTGGTGTAATTTGGTACCTCAATTTCCTGGGGGCATAATGTTTGCATACGACC
The DNA here is from genome assembly GCA_000966675.3 of Picea glauca. Lineage (NCBI taxonomy): Eukaryota > Viridiplantae > Streptophyta > Pinopsida > Pinales > Pinaceae > Picea > Picea glauca. Next base: position 160,391 of record JZKD02S1674305.1, on the reverse strand, counting down.
TTCGTTTTAGGCGCATGATATCTCGTTGGAAAGTTCTTCCAGATAACTACACATTCTTCCATCAAAATCTACCTCTATCTATATACTGACTGTGTCGAGTCAAGAAAACAACGTTTGGGGCCCCAAAACAACCCTGGAAGTACAACAAGATGTGCTGACATGAAAACATACAAAAAAATCCAGTTGGATTAGGCGAGAAGTGTTATGAGAGAAAAAATCTCTACGGCCAAGGGTAAACCACAATAGACAGGTATGACTACAGAAATCAACTTAATTCCATTGTATGTTATATAAACTAATGTGAAAAATAAGAAAGAGGCTTACCTCGATCCAACGTTCAATGATGTTCCACTGTTGAGAACTTTGACCTAAAGCTTTATACCTGCAACAAGTTCTCGACAAACAAGCAGAGCAAGTACATAGTGATAGTATAAAGGGGTTAGCACATTATATAACATAATCCATTAATAAACATTACAAACATGCCCAGGGATAATAATCATATATTTGCACGATACCAATAGGACGAGAAATGAGTATTTCTATTAATAATTGATCAGCAAAAGTGAAAACATTACAGACTTCCATGTCGGCATGGTTCAAAACCAAGGAACCAATTTTCTTCCATCTGGACCTCCACCACTTCAATCCTCCACCAAAGGCAATCTCATAAGAGAAAGACAATGAGGTTCTCTCAATAATAGGGAAAGAGCTTGGGGGCTGAACACTGTGTTCAGACTTGAGGGACAAAGGGATGCAGACTCAATATGAAGTAATTCCTCCAGAGTAACTTTGATCTCAAATTTGAATGTTTTCTCCTCTTTTCCATAGCTCGAAATTGTGTTCTTATAGCCTTCAAAATGCAATTGAAGAGTTGAGTCAGAACGTTTCCAGTATATGGAAGGCCAAGGATCAAAGATCTCTTATCGTGACATGGAAACTTGACTTCATTTTTGTATTTTATGGCACAAATCCCGATGTACATGGGCTGTAGTGGAGCAGCCTGCGTATACACATGATTTATACCTGATAGGGCACGTATATGTGAAAAAATATGTATTTTTAGCTCTAGATTCATCAAAAAGGGATGAGAAATCTGCATAGGGAAATGGAAAAGGCCCTCTGTGCAAGATAACAATGGTGAGGAAAATCTTTCTATTACATATGCCTCCTAATGTGTGAGATCATAGGAGTATCTGTGATGGACAAAATACATTATAAATAACCCAGAAGTGGAGTGGTGTAAAACCATCTGGAAAGACTAGTTGCTCATTACATTTTCCTTTGACATTACATACATGGTTTCTGATAGAATACAATGTAGATCCATGTGGAAAATATACCAAGTATGTGTCCATGGCCATGAATAGGAAAATACAAATGTGGTTATATGCCAAAAGTTGTCATAGTCACGAACAAGGTCCAATGAAACTAGTCTCAAAACCAATCTAAAGATATTTGTATACCATGGAGTATAATCAGATCTCCCATGATCAATGAGGTCAAATAGGTGTTGGACTAATGAAAGGGAAGAAACAACTTAGGAAATTTGTGGAAACATAGTTATGTCTTCAAGTCTTCTACACTATCTGCCAAGGGTGAAAGTCTACATCATGTGAATAAAGGAGTTGAGGTCGAACACAATGATACATCATTTGATTACCAGTCATTAAGGTATATCATTAACAAACGTGAGACAACCTACCAATAATGAAAGTAGGTATCAAGGCACCGAGAACATTCCTACAAGTGTGAATAAAGGAGTCGATGTCGAACACCGAAGGAATCCATTGATCAAAATACATTGATGTATTCCCATTTTTCAATGGTGAGAGAGCTTGCCACTAATGATTGCAAGTCTCAAGGTACTCATAAAAATCTAGGTCCCATATCCAGAATAAATGAGATGAATTTGATGGAAAGAGACCCGTTGAAAGGACAGAATTAAGGCATCTCTCATCATTCATCATGAGGAACAAATAAGGTTCATAATTTGGTGGAGATCAGGCAAAGAACATGTTCATGAACCAATGATCCTGTGCATCTTCTGCGTGTGCCAAATGCAAGTGGTACACGAAAAAACCCCTTTGAATAGTAGCCAATGATGAAAGTTGCTGACAAAGGTGAGGAAACCACCAATAAGGCTAATGGAATACAAGACACTGCACAAATCCCAAAGTGTGAATAGATGTCTTGCCATCGAACACAAGGGAAACCACCCAGTCAACGACCAATTATGAAATGTCGAATGTTGGATTCAAGGTGACCTACCAATGATGAAAGTAGGGCCAGGGTGCATGATAAGACCATAGTATCATGTGATTTTGAGAAAAATTGAGGGTATGGCCAACATGCAAAGTCAAGAGTTCTAAGGAATGGCCAACAAAAGTTGATAGAATTACTTTGAACAAGACAATAAGACATATGGTGGACTCCGGCATCATAGACTCAATGATGTGACTATTAGATGCAGGAGGCATCAATAACGTTCTCTATAGAGATTGGAAGAGTAACTAGTCGGTAGAGAAAACTCTGTAACAAGATCAGCTTCCTAAGGCCATGCTAAACCCAAAATTATGATGACAGAAGGACTCAACAATTTTGTACTTTGTTCAAAGGAGGCACGACTGCTGCCAATTATAATATAGTACTCCCGTCCTGCCCATCTTTTTTTGTTTTTTCATAACAAATGAATGCTATGATATAGAGGAGGAAACAAGTGTCACAAGTAAGAAAAACTAGTTTCAACAGTGGAACGTACCTATGCTCAATGCAAGGAAATGCATGCAGGAGATGGACACTCAGGCTGATGTTCCCTCTAGGGTATATAGGGTGTCAAATTGTGAAGGATATAAACAAGGCTCTACTTGTTTGAGGATGCAAAAACTGCTTAGGCAATGGTTTATAACGCAAAGCGAGAACTCGCTAAAGGATCAATACTGCAAGCGAGGTCATGAGATGCAATCACAACTTAACGCCAAAAAAATCCCTTTTTATGTCTTTTAGTCTACTTGGTGTGAAAAAGGGGTAAACTTGTGCCAAATAGACGTCTTTTCTAATCCAATTTACGAGTGTGAAAAAGACAAGTTCACTCGGAAATCTTTTCTATTTTTGATAATGAGTCAGAAAAGAGCTTAACTAAGACTCATGACCTTTCAAATCCAATTTAATGAGTGTGAAAGGGACAAATCACTCAGCAATATTTTTGGTTTTTTTATACGAGTTGGAAAAGAGCTTAACTAAGACTCATGACCTTTCAAGTCCAATTTAACGAGTTTGAAAGGGACAAATCGCTCGACAATATTTTCACTTTTTGAACGAGTCGGAAAAGAGATTAACTTGGAATCGTTAGGGATATTCTAGGCGGAAAGTCACGGGGGAGGCCAAGGCTCCCGTGTGGACCTTCAGTGGAATTTTAGTATCTTACAAAGATTCGACACAAGCTTGGGAAGACCCGAAGCTCTCCAAGTCGAGGAGGGAAAATACATAGGCAGAGGCATTGGATACCCCACAAAACCATCCCAATCAGAGGGAACCTCGTCAAGACTTGGAGGGAGAGAACTCGAGAAGAGTAAAAATCTCTCTTGTTCAAAAGGTGAAGTACTAGAAATTCTAAGGACATGTCATAGAAGGTATAGAACTAGAACCAGAAGAGCGGGATAGACCAAAAATTGCATTGGCACGACCGCTTCCTTAGACTTTTCACTCTCCAAGACAAGAGTGGGGTCGATCAAATATTGAATCGATACAACCACTTCCTCAACCATTGGTTGAATAAGATACGAGACAACAAGGTCAAGAGGTGCATCACCCCAAAAAAAAAGAGTGTTGTCGGTCAAAGATTTCATCGACACGACCATTGGTTGAACAAGATGCAAGACAACAAGGTCAAGAGACGCATAACCCCTGAACATAGGAGAGGTTTCAATCGAATATTGCATCGACACAACCACGGGTTGAATGGGATGTGAGAAAACAAGGTCAAAGGATGCATCAACCCTTAAAGGAAAAGGGGTGTCAACCAAAGATTGAATCGGCATGATTGTTGTATCAACCAAAGAAGGAACAAAGTGTTGTGAAACCATAGATGGCTCATAACCCAAAGGGCCCTTAGGTGAGCCCCACGCTTCGAGTGTCCGAACAGTAACAGGACACAAACGAGTAAGGTGACTTCCTTCACAAGACCTGCAAAGAAATCTAGGCTTACATTTGAGATGTCTAGGCTTCTCAATCATATGAATGCCCCCAACATAACTTGCAGTGACTGGCGACATGCTCCCAGCATGACTTGCAGAGGCTAGTAGCAAATATCCAACATGACTCTCAGAGGTTGGTGATGGATCCCCAACATGACTAGTAGAGGTTGGTGATGTATGTGTAGTGTGGCTAACAGTGAGCAGACATGTGCCCCCAACATGACTTGTAGCGGCTGGTTGCAGGTCTTCAACATGACTCACAGAGGTTGTCAACCAATCTCCAACATGACTAGTAGAGGTTGGTGATATAACGCCAGTATGACACGTAGTGACTGGAATTGTGCCCCCAGCATGACCTGCAACGACTGGTTGCAGGTATTCAACATGACTCACAGAGGTTGTCGACCAATATTCAACATGGCTAGCAAAGGTTGGTGATATAATACCAGTATGACACGTGGTGATTGGACTTGTGGTGGAAGTGAATTGCGGAATTTGAGACCAAGGTCCAAGGAAATACTGGTTATGAGAAATTCCAGGCCAGGAAGGATCCTGGTTTACACCCTGTCCCTGTCCAGTAGGATAGTATCCTCCTCCATACTGATCCATAAAGGGTTGTAAGGGCATCGACACTGAGGAAGCTGCTTGCGAAGAGAAAGCGACATGATAAGGGTTACTCATGTAAGTATATATGTTTCCCCCAGATGAAGGAACTTTGTGAGGGGGGTTTCCCATATAAAAATAATTCCCCCTAGATGAAACACCAGAGGGAAAACGGAGGTCTACCATGTGAAAAGTGTTTGTAGGAACCGACATAGCAGAAGAAAGATAAGTGGATGAAGTGTAAAAAGTAGAATGATTTCTTAATTGGGCACTTACTTCTCGAATAGTGGATTTTTAGGAAGGAAGATTCCAACCTCCTACCGTAAGAGGTGTTTCAAGGATATGACTCCCACCAAACTGAGAGGGATAAGAAGGAGTAATCATGCCCCCAGACCCAAAAATTGTATTCGAATAAGGAGGTGAGACAGAGGATGGAAAGTGCAAAGACATATCATACATACCATGAGAAAAATGATTAGAGACCCAAGGCATTGACTGAGTACCATAATTCTGCATACCATTATAATAAACAAATGGATTTTCCCCCATGAACTTCATGGGGGGGTAGCAGTAAACGAGGGATAAAATGGAACTCCACTATCCATGATAAAGAGAACTCAGTATAAACTCTTAAGGCCAACTAGTAATCGAATAACATACCAAAAAGTCAAACGACCAATATGCAGGCAAACAGGCTAAAGTGGCTAAGTGGCCTCCCTTGCTAAAGAAGGTATGTCTCATCCAAGAGGGACCTGAGACTCCCCGCTAAAGTTTGGAGGTAACATAATCAGTTATAGGGGCCCTCATGGGCTTAACAACCAGTCGGTTAGATCCCCCCGGAGAGGTAATCCACCATAAAGGTTGTGTGTTGTCTGACCCCTATCTAACTCAGGGTACAAGCAGAATAACCCCTGCAAGTAACCTATTAGATACCTAAGTCAAGCAACTAATAAACCACTGTATAACTGATGCACAGGCAAGCAGTCGTAAGTATGGATTACCGTATGGGCAGGGTAGAAAAGCCCTAAACCTTCAAAGCACTGCCTCTCACAGAGGTCTGGGTACTAGCAAGATCCCCAAATACGAATAAATCCACAGAAATATCTTTGATGCTAGGCGAGTATACGAGGGTTATCCATTCAACTAACTTCGCGCGACCTCGTGATTAACTCCGGTGTGAGAGGAGCCTCCTGATCTTACCAATTATACAATGGACTTCTCATCTCACTGTCTTAGACACATATGCTGATTTAATTGCCTTGGAGAAATTTACTCACAAAATCCTATTCCAAGGCACTAAATCCTAGACTACTTTGTGCACCCTAAAAATAAAACCGTGACTAATCAATTTTAGTTTAAAGCATAAATTTTATTGGCCGTGATTACTCAAAAGGGTATGGAAGTGAAACTCGTGATATTATGACTCTGCAAGAAAATAAATATAAATATAATGCAAAGTCTAATTTTAACTTTTCAATGAATGACATGTGTATAAAACAGTGCAATTTTCAATTCCAGCTCAAATGCAATCTAAGCTAATGATAAATATTCAAAGGACAAAAATGCCAAGCAATGTAAAATGCCTATTTTTTTGTATTTTAAATATACTAAAAAGAAAATGCATGGATTGATAAGAAACCTGATATATAAATTCTATTGTGCATAAACGAAATAACTCAAGCAGAATACCAAGTAGCCAAGAAACAACCTAGAGTTCAAGGACAAATAAAAAATGAAAAACAATGAGAAAAACTACGCCCAAAATTCAACTCCAAACAGGATTCCTGTCAACCCAGAGAAGCTCAACAGGCACTACAGAGACCTAATAAGCTCAACAATCATCAAATCCCACCCAACAACCACCAAACCAAGCAACCAAGCAAGGAAATAAGGTGTACGCGACTGTTCCAGGAAACAGAGCGTATATACACAACTCGTAGTGAGACAGAACACATGTGTATGTGATTGTCAAGGAAATAGGGCGCGTACAAGATTGAAAACAAAGCTAGGCAAGGGTAAAAAGGTTGAAAACTCAAACCCAGAGTGAACAGAATCTGTCAAGCAGTGATACGACAAGAAACACAATGGAAAAAGAGAAATGCAAGGAGAAAAAGTACTTCAACCCTTAGAAAGAAGATCTCTCCCTAATAGAGTGGCCAATTTTGTTATGAGGGAAAAACTCTCTATGGCCAAGGGTAAACCACAACAGATAGGTATGACCGCAGAAATCAACTCAATTCCAGTGCATGCTATATAAACTAATGTGCAAGATAAGAAAGCGGCTTACCTCGATTCAACATTCGATGATATTCCACCGTTGAGCACTTCGAACCAAATCTTTATACCTGCAACAAGTTCTCAACAAACAAGCAGAGAAAGTACATAGTGATAGTATAAAGGGGTTAGCACATTAGATAACATAATCCATTAATAAACATTACAAACATGCTCAGGGATAATAATCATATATTTGCACGATACCAATAGGACGGGAAAGGAGTATTTCTATTAATAATTGATCAACAGAAGTGACAACATTACAGACTTCCGTGTTGGCACCGTTCAAAACCAAGGAACCAAGTTCCTTCCAACTGGGCCTCCACCACTTCAATCCTCCACCAAAGAAAATATCATAAGAGAAAGACAATGAGGTTCTCTCAACAATATGGAAAGATCTTGGGGGTTGAACACTGTGTTCAGACTTGAGGGACAAAGAGATGCAGACTCAATATGAAGTAATTTCTCCAGAGTAACTTTTCTCTCAAAGTTGAATGCTTTCTCCTCTTTTCCATAGCTCGGAATTGTGTTCTTATAGCCTTCAAAATTCCACTGAAGGGCTGAGTCAGAATGTTTCCAGTATATGGAAGGCCAAGGATCAAAGATCTCTTGTCGTGACATGGAAACCCAACTTCATTTTTGTATTTTCTGGCACAAATCTCTATGTACGTGGGTTGTAGTGGAGCAGCCTACATATACGCATGTTGTATAGTAGATAGGGTGCGTATATGTGGAAAAATATGTATTTTTGGCTCTGGATTCATCAAAAAGGGATGACAAGTCTGCATAGGGAAATGCAAAAAGGCCCTCTGTGCAAGATAACAATGGTGAGGCAAATCTTGCTATAACAAGAGGCCACTCGTATCCACATAGAGAAAGTGGGAGGCTTTAGACAGGCCTAGAAGTGTATAACTCACAATTATAAAGACGTGCTGAATAAAAAATGGACATGAGGAGCTAGTTGGAATAGGTTGGTGGCCACCAATATCCACCTGGATAAAACTATCACCTGGATGAGGTAACAAGATCAATTTTGACCAATGTTAATTATACAAGTGATGAATTTGGAGAGACAATGACTATGGAACCTTCTGGTGAAGACATTCCTAGGGTCCAATCTCTTTTTCAACAAGTACATGTTATTGAGACTTCCCACGAGCAACATTATTAACCACCATTTTTCAACTAGAAGGGTAACAAAGGGTTGCAAACTCTTGGTGAGTTTGCATAGCCTCGTGATTATGTGTTCCATACTACATTTACAACTTCCTTAACTCCATTATGCTAATTTCACTAAATAACTCCTATACGTATCTAGGTGGATGAAAGTAATAAGAGTTCCCTTGAAGGTATGTTATCTAAATTAGTTATTTCTTATCAAACTCTAGAGATAATTAAAAATTTATTTGAATCAAAATGTAATAGCGTTAATCCCTATACAAATCCCCATGTTAAGTATTAAAACCCTTAATAATCCCTGGATATTGAATTATTACAATTCTAGTGTTATATTTGTATGTAGTAGAGAACCGTTCATTATTCCCTTTTGTTATAATCGTACCCTCTCTCTCTCTCTCTCTCTCTCTCTCTCTCTCTCTCTCATACACACACACCCACACACACACCAAGGAGACCTAGTCTTAGGATCATTTTATCTCATCTTGTACATTGAATATATTATAAAATGAGGTTTCCCCCTCAAATTTGACTATTATTCATTGATTTTTTATCATTCTCAAGGTGTTGGTTCATAACATTTGGTATCAAAACATCAATCCTAGCATTTTACAAGTGATTCATCTTGAAATTTTCTCTATAAATGTTTTATGGGATGCTTCAAACAAAAAACATTGAATATTACTTAGGAGACATATCAAAGTAACCCTGCCCCTGTTAATTTTTTTAGGTTCTACGTCATTATACATTCGAAGATATAGCCTATGGAAGATGTCATATAGTTATTTTCCACTTGATTACCTGATGGATATTCTCTAGAGGTTAGTAGGCTAAAACAGTTACTTATGTCAATTTTCCATTGAGTATACACAATCCTTTTTCTTGGTCGTGATCTGTCCTTTTACAGATCGTGACCCAAATTGATGGTCACACTTTGCTCTCTTGCAAATCATGATCGGTCACATCTTGTAGGAATGTAGGGTGCAACTGGGTCCATTATTCTCAAATTAGGAATGGTTACAATGAGATGGGATCAAGCTCGGATTTCTCACAATTCAACCTCGAGAATCTTGTTATTTTGAGTGTCTAAGAGTTACCCACCATCTGATCTCTTTCATCCTATATATTGAGGGCCTCTCATGGGAAAAGGGGAGAAAAATAAAGAGTGAACTTATCATGTTAGATTGATTACAGAGCTTGGCCAAGGAAATTGGGAGAAGCTTCATCAAGCTATTTGTTTGTAAGTTGTAATTTTTTTTCTTTGTTAATAGAAGATGCACATGATTTCCCCCTCTAATTGATTGGATATGGTGATTACAATCTTTACAGAGAGTTAATAATTTCATGTTTTTATGTCACATTATTAGATCTATAAGTTATTGATACATGTTAAATTTGATCTTGTGAGAGGTGTTTGTTGGAGTTCTTATGTGCGCAGATCTACGTTCATGAAAGTGAAGGACATCGTCAAAGGACTAAAAAACCAAAGAGTGTGCAAGGAAAACCATTGAACTACTGAGTAGGTACTCTACTCTTTCATCTTAGAGATTGCATCATGTATTATTTAGATCTAGGTAATTTTTTAGTTTGCATCTCTATTCTGTCTTAGGTCTAGGAAGAGCCTAAGGAAGGTAACTTATGCACGGTACATTTATCTTACAATATACTGGCGACCATACTAGGGAATTCATTACTATTTATTTAGTTTTCTTCCTCAAATTTTGAATTCATATTCTCAACATCCTTGCCTCTTTTAAGCCACGTTTTTTTTTTTTTATTCTATCCCATAAGTATTTTCTGAATCTATTTGAAAGTGTCCAGTCTTATATCTAATAGATATGCCTTAGATCTATTATTTTTCACACTTGTATGATCATGGTCACGAGTGTCCCATGCACAAAGGGATACCACACCCCTTTTGGTATCGAATTGCTCCATTACAACTCGTGGACACCTAGAAATCACAATGAGAAGTGTGACCAATGGTTGTGGTTGTAAGTATCTCCTAGTGCAACGTGCGACCAGTCGCTCTGTATTAATTGACAAGGCACGAACAACCATTAAAAATTTGTTTTTGAAGGGACATCCTTCAAATCTATCCCATATATGATATTTTCCTTTCCTTACAGTCTCATAGGTCTTTCTCATATATGTTCCAGCCGTCATCACTGTAACATTTTTTCAAGTCATTCAAAAAAAAAATTAGCATTGAAAACTTGGGTTTTTTATGTTGAAGACATCCTTGTGATTGAATATTTTATTCCTTGGGTGCTTGTTTTCTTCACATTCTTTATCTTTTGAGTTCTTTGCAAGTGTCATTGAATCCTTTCATTTTGATTGAAATCAAGAGAAAAAGAAGAGTCTCTTGTGAGTTTTCATGCAATTTGGAAAGAAGAAAAAAAAAGTTTTTCATCCTACTTTCATAGGTGGAGTGTTTTTGGTACATATTTTAGAGATTGTCTTTATTTTGGAATTTTAGGGACATTAATTTGATAGTTTGGAATTTCAAATTTTCTCCATTTCATAAAGGAAAGGTGAAAGCTTCATTCTCTTGGGTGTTTATTTAACATTAATAAAAAAAATATGTCTTCTCCTTCCCTTAAATAAAATTCTTTGAAAGATAAATCATTGCATCTCATTCTTTCTGCATGTTTTTCGAGTCGAAACATCGCATCATCAGTTTCATCTCCGTGCACCCTACTGAGTAAAACAACCATTAAAATTAACCAATGTTCTTAATAAAATTAATTAAACATCTTTTGTTTTATAACACACAAACATTAGTATAAGGATAGGGCCTTTGGATTAGGGTGAAGTGAGTAAACTATCCAAGGCTATTAAATGAGAATGTAGAATACTAGAGAGATTAAAAATATAGTATTAGCAATTAGTGTTAGTTGGGAAAACTCCCCTCACACAAGAGTCAAACAAAAGGTCAAGCGAAGCGATAAGTTAAGATTTCCCCTCTTCCTTTCACCTAGTGGTACTATTGCAAGTTTGGGGCTTTGAAGAGTGGCAAGTCCTGGGGGTAACACAACTTATTCTTAGTTTTTGGGCCGTGAATTTTTGTCTGGCCTTCCTATGCCCATTTTCTAGTCTTGAATTTCGATTATACCCCCTTGACTATTCATTGTGAATTGGTAGACATAATAACCTCTCCTAGGATTCCACACAGGTGACTACAAGGGGGATTCCTTATGGTACCTACAACAGACATTCAATATTATCTTCAACAAACCCTAAGGGTATTTTTCTATGGGCTCGTAGTTTCACCTTGGGGAACTTTTATGTGAGGATTATCATAATTTTTTCTCATATCTTTGTTGACAGCTTGATATCCTATCTTGGGAAGATCCTTTCACTTATTGTTTTCTTGGTTGATTACCTTTAGATTTCTTAGGGGTGTGTTCTTTTGACATTCATAGTTGGCCTTAGGGATCATTATTTATATTACACTTTCACCATGGCCAACCAAGGTCTCCGAAGATCTTGGAGAATGCTAGGGTTGGAACCTCAAGAACACGATCTTCCACACAACCCTTCAAATGAAGGAACTATTAATGAAGAGGTTTCTTGTGAAATTGGGAGCATAGATCCCTCGAGTGACCATCCTGAAGGGGAATTAAAAATCATTGAGGAATTATTTATGCCTCTCGCAAATCCCCTTTTTACTGGTCTTTATAGCCCACTACTTGTTGATCTTCCTTCAACAATATTTATTGATTCTTTTTCTTCTCACCGCTTACCACCCGATATGTAAAGTAAGTGATATTATAGCATGGATGAAACAACACCTAACTATATAGATGGAATAGTGATACCAACACTTGATCCTGATATAGTTGCTCTAGCACACATCACTACTACTATCACTTCTCCTTTGCAAGGAACATCGTTAACCAAGGTTTTCCCATCACAACCAGCCGTGAATACAACTCCTTTCACACATGGATCAAGTTTTGTTCCCACCACCTTGGTTGCATATATGTTCACACCAAGTTATGTTCCTGGATGTTCTATACCTTTTCCCTCTAGTCAGGTGGCCAATAGTGTTTCTACCTCAGGCCCTACAATTAGTAGCTTGTTTTTTCCCCTTTCTAGTCAAGTAGGTAACCCAATGACAGTCACAAAAAATGTTCATCCTACACAAACTATTCAGATGGGAAACCTTAGCTGCATAGCCCTCTTCAACATGGGGGAAACATCCAGCATGGGGGAAACAACCAACTAGGGGAAACCCTCAGTTACGTGGCCATCGCCAGCATGGGGGAAACAACCAACTTGGTGGAAACAACCAATCTAGGGGAAGCAACCAGTTTGGGGACAATCCCTTACTGGAATACAAACTCAATCCTGGGGGAAGGACATTCTGGTAGGCCCCTCCATCGCTTCTACTTCAGTACCTATTGGGATTTATACTGGACTACAGTATCAAAGGGTTTCCAAGACTCCATGGGGCCAACCTAATCGAATATGAATCCCTCTACAAGGAGATTTTATCTCTCAAATAGTGAACCCCATGTTTCCTACTCCAAAAACCTCTCAATAACAGTATATAGGGGGACTATTAGGTGTTACAATTCCATCACAACCTGTATATGTTCCTACTGGTACCATGATGCCAGATCTGTACTACTAGTATTCGCAACCAAACCTACAAGTTCCCTTTTTGGCTACATTAGATCTACCAAATTTATCACATTTGATTAACGATTCCATAAAACATGCCCCATTCTGGCCACCCATCCCTGCCAAACATTCCTTCGACATATCAAAGTTCAACGAGAAGCCTGGAGAAGATCCTAACAATCATGTGATGACCTTCCATATTTGGTGTACTTATAACTCCTTGACGGATGATTCTATTTGATTAATACTTTTCCAGAGAACTCTCACAGGTTCAGTAAAAAAATGGTATATTAAGGTACTATGAAACTCCTTTGTCAATTTTAATTCTCTTTCTATGGAATTTCTAACTCATTTCCAACTACCAATCCGGTATGAGACTGGTACCAAACTTCTAACCTTGCTTCGACAATTCACCTCCCCTCATATTTCTGATCATATTCATGAATGGAGGGAGCGATGATAGTTGATTAAAGCCACAATTCTAGACCAACTCTTAGAATATTGGTTTACTAAGTCACTCTTGCCACCCATTTCTAGAGATGTCGCCATGGGAGGCGTTTTTACTATGGAGCATGCAATCAATCATGCTCAATATTTGGACTTGGTATATTCCAATTCTGGCACACTATATGATATGATTCCTCATTCTCCTCGACCATCGAACTATTTGTTAAATCCATCCCCAGAAGCCCATGTCAATGGCAAGATAGATTCCATAAAATTATATTCTGTGACCCAATTGATTGGGAAACAAGGAAATCCAGCCTCCACCCTAGCCTCATCCTAGACTGGTACCAATAATCAATCTCCTCTCTCCCCTGCACAAGCCTTTGAAGTGAATGTGGTTCAATCCACTTCATATCAACAAACTCGAGGAAAGAATTAAAATAAGGGTAAATAAAAAATATTCTAACTAGCAGGAGAGTACAAAAACCCAAGACCTCGATGCTGGGTCAAAAGAAAGGAAAAATATCCTTGCATGGTATGTATGGAGGACCAATTCACCAAATATTTCCCTCGCCTTGTCGAGGTTCATCAATACCTCAAGTGAGGGGGATATACTTCCCAACCAACGATATTAACCAATCATTTCCCCCCTAGAAAGAAAAAATGGTAGCACAAGCTCCTACACGCCCACTTGGGGGAAGCATGGAGTCCTTAACCGTGAATATTATGATGGTTAAATCTACGATGGAACTATGCACCAAAGAGAATAACTATGACTCCCAAGAAGGGAAACCTTTATCTAAGGATCATTCATCGACTACACCACCCAATGACCCTATCACTTCTGATAAACCATCTTGTGAGCTTGGAATCCACCCACCAAAAGGGGTACTTCAACGAACTACCCATAATATGAATGCTTGGGTAGCTCAACACTATAGCATAGTGGAAGATATTGCCCAGGAACCATGTGCCATGGAAAAACTTGAATTATTTCAAGGTTATCCTTCACATAAAAAATCCTTGCTATCATCCATAGGGGGAATCAACCCTTTGGAGTAAAAAATTATTTCCTTTGACACAGAACAGAGTGAGCCGCATTTCTCACACCAACTAGCATTACAAATCACGATTGGATGTATTAACAAGAATATATTTCATATGGTGATCGAAGAAGGATAGGCCACTTGCATTATGTCTTTGTCATGTTGGAAATACCTTGGTTCTCCTCAACTCTCCACATATCAAACTATCCTAAAACATTTTGATGGGAATTTTTTCAAACCCCACGGAATTCATACCTCCTTATCCATTGATCTCGGGGGAAATAATGTCTCTGTACAAGTCAAATTAGTAGACGAAAGACTTAGCTATAATCCTCTCTTGGGTCACACTTGGTTCTACACAATGAATGTTGTTTCATCCACTGTCTTCTGCATCATACATTTTCCCCATCAAGTAAATATACTTACCATTGATCAACTCAATTATTTCACACCTAAGTTGTGAGCTAATCCTAGCACCAATGTACCTTTTATAGGTGAGTTTTCTAGGGGGTACGGAAGTGTCCATATAGGTATGTTTAAAGATCCCTATCTTATGGGTATATTCCCCCTTTCTTCACCCGAAACTACCCATATCGCTCCTATCAACATGATTTTATCATCTATAGATGAATCCCTCGGGTCAATTGATCCTTGGGTGGTACCTCATACTGAGGATGTTAACTCACATGGAGAATCCATCCCATCAACATCCATTGATACTGGTTGTTGGATCATGTTGTCATTGATGCCAATGGTTTGATTGATTGATGTCATTGATTGATGTCAAGTGATTGATTGATGTCAAAGGATTGATTGATTGATTATTGATGTAATAT
>JZKD02S1674305.1:98084-112155 GCA_000966675.3 Picea glauca | reverse complement strand
ATGGTTGTTGTATATGCATGTGCATTTTCCTTCATGTCCAAATACCTTTATCAATCTTGCGGTCCAAAACCCATGACTAGGGTTGACATCAATGACAACAATCAATCTTCCAAAACCCTTTTATCCCTCTCCTTCATTGTACCAGATTGGCTCCAAGCTATTCGCCAGGAATGGCTACAAGATCCTAAAATTTCTCAATTGATCCAACAACTGCAAGCCAATTCTCCAATTTCCCCAGGGTACTCTTGGCACAATAATGAGCTTCACTACACAATTCATTTTCATTTAAGTAAACAATCACAACTTAAATCCACGGTGCTCTCAAGCTTCATGCTACACCCACAACTGGGCACTCAGGGTTTACCAAAACCTATGACTGGGTCAAATTTTCTTTTTTCTGGGATAGTATGAAAAAGGACATTCACACTTTTGTGGAAGAATGTGATGTTTGTCAATGCAACAAGGGTGAAACAATCAAAGCTCCTAGAACACTCCAACCACTTCCGATTCCACCCGCTATTTGGAGGAACATATCTATGGATTTTGTTGTGGGATTACCTAAATCAGGAAATAATTCATTCATCATGGTGGTTTTTTATCATCTTTCCAAGTATGCTCATTTCTGTTCTCTTCAAAACCCATTTACCACATCCATTGTGGCTCAACTTTTCATGGATCATGTCTTCAAGCTTCATGGAATGCCTCATTATATTGTTTCTGATCGAGATCCCATTTTCACCAGAAATTTTTGGCAAGAACTATTCAGGATACAGGGCACCCAATTACATCTCAACACTTCCTATCATCCCTATAATGATGGTCAAACTGAAGTTGTCAACAAGTGTTTGGAGACTTATTTGAGGTGTTTTTCCTCTGAAAGGAAAAATCAATCGTATCAATGGTTACCATTAGTTGAATGGTGGTACAAAACACCTTACCATACAGCTACTTGTATGAATCCTTTTGAAGGAGTATATGGACAACATCCACCTTCTGTTCTCTCCTACATACCAGGTGTCTTAAAGGTCCAGGTGGTTGACCAAACGCTTACAGTTTGAGATGTTATTCTCCATACCCTTAAAGAGAATTTGGTCATGACTCATAATATAATGAAGCAACAAGCTGATCAAGATCGCTCAGAACATCAATTTGCTAGAGGAGACCATGTATTTCTTCGACTGCAACCTTATAAGAAAACTTCACTCAAGGCCGAACATTGTCAAAAATTGGCCCAAATTTTATGGTCCTTATAAAGTTCCAAAGTGCATGGGACATGTGGCCTATCAGTTAGCTTTTCCTAGTTCTTCTAAGCTCCATCCTATTTTTTCTCTCTCCTACTTAAAGAAGGTAACTGGAACTAAGTGCCAAAATCAAACCAACCTTCCCAAGTTGGATGAAGAAGGATCCACCTAGTTGTAGCCACAAGTAGTTTTGGACCAACATGAGCGTCGTATTTGTCAGTGCACCATCAAGGAAATGTTAGTCCAGTGGAAATATACAACTCTAGTAGATGCCACCTGGGAGCTAGCTACCTTTCTGCAACAATTCATCATCTCAAGCCTTGACGACAAGGATGATTTTAAGGGGGTGGGAATGTTAGGGACCTAACCTACCTAACCCCTCAAGTGGGTAGAATAATATATTTCCATGTAACAAAGGTCAATATTAATCAGGCCTAGCAATAAGGAGTAATAAGTCAAATGTAAGAAGACCTAATAGAAGCTTCCGCTTCTAGAAGTATCTTCCTCTAGATTGTTCTTTTGGATAAATATATTTAGTATAAATAACAGTAGAGGGTATGAAATTTTTTGTCTTGAAGAATTATTGTAATAGAGCTCTGCTCTGCTGGAGGTTTCCCCCTCTAAGAGGCAAGTGAACCTTGTTCCCTATCAATAAAGGTATAATTTTGGTGTTGTGGTTCCATATAATTTTTTGTTCCGATGTTATCTCTCTAGTATTTTCTTATTTTGTTGCTATCTGGGTTTTATTTCCTGCATCATTTCTCTTTTTTGCTAATATAATAGATCGGGTTCCTTACAATCTCATCTATTCACACTTGCTAGATTGTACTAGGTATTTTTGGGTCCATCATCATCATCGGTGGATCCCCTCGCGTCTGTTAATGCTATACATTAATTGTTGGTAATCATATGGTTTCTACCATGCTCGACATCATATCATTTATTCACATGCTATAGATTCATACCATTTGGGGTTTGAGATGAAGACCTTGGGTTAGGACCACATCCTTCCTTTATAGCATCCCTTCACAAGTTGTGATGGAGTTATTCATGAGTTGTTCAAAGATCGTTCAGACATTGAGTCATCTTACTGATTTATATACTGTGACATAGATCCACATTTGTACTTGGTCATGGATATGTTCTCATTTTTTACATGGATCCATAGTGTATTAGTTCATGGCCATGATCTAGTCAATTTTTTCATGCATGGATCCACAATGTATTGTTTTTTATGGCTATGAACTTAGTTTATATTACCGAGCATGGGTATGCCCGCTTCTGACCTCATACTTTAGGGGGAAATTGTTATACAATTATTTTCCACATGATTACCTAATGGATATTCTCTATAGGTTAACAGGCTAAAATAGTGAGTTATGTCACTTTTCCCTTTAGTATACACCATCATTTTTCCTAGTCGCGAGTTGTCCTTTTACATATCGTGACCCAAATTTATGGTCACACTTTTCTCTCTTGCAAATCATGACTGGTCACATCCTACAGGAATGCAGGGTGTGACTGGGCCTGTTACTCTCAAATTATGAATGGTTACAACGATATAGGATGAAGCACAGATTTCTCGCAATTTGACCTCGAGAAGATTGTTATTTTGAGTGTCTAAGATTTATCCACCATCTCATCTCTTTCATCCTATATATTGAGGGTCTCTCATGGGAAAAGGGGAGAAAAAGAAAGAGTAAACTTATAATGTCAGATTGATTACGGAGCTTGGGAAAGGAAATTAGGAGAAGCTTCATCAAGCTATTTGATTGTAAGCTATATCTTTTTACTTTATTAATAGAAGATGCAGATGATTTTCCCATCTAATTGATTGTATATGGTGATTATAATATTTATAGAGAGTTAATATTTTCATGTCTTTATGTCATATTATTAGATCTATTAGTGATTGATACATGTTACATTTGATCTTGCGAGAGGTGTTTGTTGGTGTTCTTATATGTGAGGATCTACGTTCATGAATTTGAAGGAAATCTTCAAAGGACTTAATGACCAAGGAGCATGCAGGGACAACCATTAAACTACCAAGTCCTCTACTCTTTCATCTCAGATATTGCTTCATGTATGATTTAGATATAATAAATCTTTTAGCTTGCAGGTTTAGGAAAATCCTAAGGGAGGTAACTCTTGTAGGGTACATTTATTCTACAACAGAAGATAGGGTTTTTGACTCATCCTGAATTCAGTTGTAAATGAGTAGTCTTGGATTTTTTCTATAACTTTTTTTCTGGGAGGTTTTAGACAACAAAATTTGTGGAGACTGAGGCGAAATGTCATAGTATAAGTGGTCCATATTTCATGTTCTAGTTCAGTATACTTTTGGATATATAGTTCATAGAATGAAATGTTTGTGACTAGTCCTAAAATCAATTATCTTGGCATTTTCACTGTAATTGTTTTTTAGTGAAGTTTCAGACTCGAATATTTTCACAATCCTGATTTGACATAGTGAAGTACATGTAGAAAAATTTCATATTTTGAATCATTATATTTTATGATATATTTCTTTTGGAAGTTAGGGTTTTTACACAAGCTATTTTCTTGTAATTTTGGGATCTTTTTCTGTGGTTAGCAAGCGCATTTAAAAAAAAATAGAGATTTATTTCCATATATGGTCAGTAGTGCTTTGAATTTAGGGAAGAGAAATGAGAGCTGGGGAGGGGGGTGTTGAAGGAGAAGAGTTTTTGGATATAAAATGGTGGGATGAATGGAAGGATGTGTTTTTTTTTCCATATTTTATTTTTCACTAATGCACCATAAAAGAACGAACTACCATCATTAACTTGCACTCACCCATTAAGGCTTTGCCTTCATCTATAAATTTTTCCCTTTGTGTATAATACATCCTGAGTGGGCCTAATGGTTAAGAACATGTGTTTCCTCTTAAGAGGTCACAGGTTCAAATCCAGAGGGGGGTAGGGTATGTATACCTTCGTAGACTTTACCAGTAAAATCGTTGGGTGGAGTGGGGTCCCTTTTCCCACAAACAAGGGGGTCTCATACACCAATTTGGTGTGTTGGCTTGGTCGTGACCTTAAAAATAGATTATTATTATTATTATTATATAATTTATTTTGATTTTACATTAGGATGTTACCTCAGTTTAAAATTTTATCCTCTTTTATCTTTAATTTGTTTGATGCTCATATTATATTTTTTCCTTTATCTATGAAATTGTATCTTGTTTTTTCAATCCTTAATTAGTAGAAGAACTATATAGTCCATAACTTATAACTAGATGAAAAGTTCGTTAATTAAACTTACCTTGTTAAAATATATCTTTACACATTTCATTTTCATTTTTTATCAAATTTACTTTCTTTGTTATGCATCACTTAATGGACAACCTATGGAGTACATACATACCTTGTAACTAGATAAATTTTCCTTCAATTGAACTTACCTTATTACACCGAAGATGTTCTCTAGGGGGAGGTTCCTCTACCGACCTTTGTCGTCTGTCCAAAACCAATATAAAATTTCCATCTGTTATTTAGCAACCGACCAATATTCCATTGCCACATTTTTTTCTCACCGACATGAAATTGCAACTGTTCAAATAGGCGGCCCTCCACTGGAAGGAACAAATACAATGTTGCCAAGGTTTTGGATGCAGGTATGAGGTTTCGATTTTCAAAGAATTCAGGTTTTGTAAGTTTGGATTTGAACATTTACAGATCCATTTGCGACACAGGAGCACCGATATAGAGAAATTTCAAGGCTTTAAGTGGTTTTCTAAGGCTCATATTTGGACATTTTCTGTTCCACTTGCAGGCTCGACAGTTCATTGTTTTCACATCTTCGTTGGCAGGTTGGGAAGGTTAGTTTTGCAACAAGATTAAAAAATTAGAGAAAATTATGGTTTTATGAGTGATTATCGCCTCATTTGTTTCAGAGAAACCGAGTGTAGCATCTAAGTTGACATTTTGTTGCTCCAAAGGCTAGGATTCTCAAATTCTATTGTATTTGAGGTTTGGTGGTCTGGATTGGAGATATTATTCAAAGTCTATTTCACCAGAGGATGGAGTTGCAGTGTTGTGGATTCTATTATCGGGGTCGTATTTTTTTCTTTCCTAGCTCTTTTTTGGGCTAACGGCTTCCACATTGGTACTTTAGTGGGTCAAAATGGAGAAACCATATTAAATATTTAAATTTACATTGGGCATTCCAGATTTGACAAATTAAGCTCTATATTTAGGTTTAAATCATTTTCAGATTATCTTTGTTGGTTTTGCTATATATTTTCAATTTTTATGTTTGTCTTTTCGAAGTCTTGGATTCTCTTAGGGAACCACACTTGATGTTCGACAGTCTGGAATTCAACAATTCTTAAAAGGCTTGGATTCAATTCATCAGGATTTCATTTCTGCGTGGAATCTTGGATTTGTATTTTTCCATATGTTTATTGTGCTCTGTTTGTCAGATTACGAGGTAGAGATTCACTTAAATGAATTTTAACTTATGTATTTATTTATTTGATTAACAACCAACCAATCTGCTATGGCCACATTTGTTTTTCTCTATCGACTCGAAATTGGATTGTACAAATAGGCAGACTTTCACTGGAAGGAACGAAGAGAATTCATGGCAGAGCAGTTCCTCCTCATCATCCCTCTCGTGAAGGGACTAGTTCCTCCTCGTTTAGAAACAATGATGAAGGTAGAGGAAATTTTATGTATTTCAAGCTCCATATCAAGCGTGATTCGTCACTATTGTTGAATCGCTCAAGGGAAATATCAGATGGGGCTTTCTTAGGCTCGATATTAAAAGCAAATTTCTTCTTTTCGGCTTCATCGTCAAGTGTCGAGTGATCCGTTTTTGGGATGGATATTGAAAACATTCTGAAATTTAGGTTTCTTCCTCCAAACAATCTTCTCCCACATAGTCTCTAAAATTTCCTTCGGGTTTGGGGACAATGGGTCTATGATGAAAATAATATTGTTTCGGAAAGCACCTGCATACATAAACAACAATTTCTTATTATGGAAATTTAGTAATCTGAATCAAAAATAAATTAATAAAGAGAAAACATGTTTCCTTTCAGAAAATTAAAATGGTTTGAATAAATGGAAACCTCAATTACCTTTAATTTCTTGATCATTGAAGAGGGTCATTTCCATAGTTGTTTTTACAACACCCCCAATATTTTATATCCCAAACACAGACACCTCTCTTTGGAGCATAATCGGTTTCAAATTAAAAATATTTTTCTCCAACCCAACTAAAAAATCAGGCTTACCTAACCCACTATAATTACTAGTAGGGGCCTCATCAAAAGCTACATCAAACATATCATCTGAGCCCATTTGTTTTTGCATCATGGCAATCTCACAGGGATCAAAAGCTACACCAAACATATCATCTGAACCCATTTTTTGTCGCATCATGGAAATATCATAGGGATCATTGTTCATCTTGGGCACGATTGTTTCACTCACCTTTCTCTCATCCACTCCCCCCATTTCGTACAGGTGGCGAAGACTCTTGAATTCTGATATGAGATTCTTCAGCTTAAGAGATCAATTGACATGCATCTGATACTGAATGAAGTCACGGATCTCCTTCTTCAGCTGATGGGTTTTAATTTATGGATGATTGCAGAGGGATATTGCCCTAGTTGTTTTTCCAACATACCCCATACCTTGCATCCCAAACACAGAAACCTCTCTTTGGAGTAGAATCTTCTTCAAATAAAAAACAATTTTCTCCAACCCTACTACAAAATCAGGCTTACCTGACCCATTATATTTACAAGTAGGGGCTTCATCAAAAGATTCAAACATACCATCTGGGCCCATTTGTTGTAGCATAATGGAAATCTCATGGGCATCATTGGTTTGCTTGGGCACGATTGTTGGGTTCATCCTTCTCTCATATACTTCCCCCAAATCATACATATGGCGAAGCTCCCATAAATGGCCCACAAAGTTGCTCTCCTCAATGGCTTCCCTGCATAAATATGGATTTGGCTCTTTAATTATTCATCATTTTAATGTTTTGAACCTCCTTATTAGCTGCCAAGAACCTCTGGTTTAAATAGGCTTGAAGTTGGCAACAAACTCCCAACTATCCCCCCAGATCTGGCCTCAAAAAGGGCCCAAGATCCTTTAAAAATGGACTAAATCTCCCCAAACTAGCTTAAAATCCATTAAAAATCATAATACATATTTGAAAACCCATATTTGGAAAATAATAAGGCGCAACCCCTTTTCTCCAGGCCCCTAGGTCATGTGTGCACCCTCCAGGTGTCCATGGGCTAGCGTTGGCTTGTTGCCCCCCTTAACCGTCGACCCCTGGTCATGTGGCTTGGCCATATGGCCACCACCTATACCTCCACATTCCAAAATAATAGTTTAAACCCCTAGTCATAAGCCTTTATTTACACCCTTGGTTAACGAACTAGCACTAAGGTGAAAGTCCGGGTCATATGCTATGGGCATATGGAATGATGAACGTGTCGGGGGCTAAACAACATGTGAAAACTTCCACGCAAATGGATAAGAGTGTGGTCATATGGTTGTGGTTATATGGATGTGCGTTAGGCTGGGACTAGGCCCCAACCCTTAATTCCACCGATGAAACCCACCATACATTTTAAATATAATGTTTCGACCATTTGGTAGGAATGGTATCCTAGCCCTACCAAAATGCTCACCATCCAGACCAGAGGTCACGGGTTCGACTCCGTGGGAGTCCATACAATTTTACCAATCACTGACAAATGGAGGGGTGACATGTGGCAGCCCAAGACTGGGCCACGTGGCACCATGATATTTTCCAAATAACTTCCATGTGTCCAAACATGATTCATCCACCTGTTAACATTATCTGCCCAGTCAACAAGCCACTATAACTACCATGTCATTGTATGACCATACGACCTGTACAGTCAGCTGCCACATCAACACTATATGGAATGTATAGACTGTACATTCATCAAAATTTTGCTTGTTTGGAAAAATGAACAAACCGCGATATCTTTCGCATACTTCATCTGTTTGAGCCTGTTCAAGTTGTGTTGGGTCTGTAATGACGAGGCCTACGCACATGTCCATTTTGAAGTGATTCTAAGCACATTTATTTTTAAGCCTTCCTAGACCCATTTTGGTTCCTAGATCCATTTTGGATCACACCTCCCCACTAAAGACCTTTTGTTCCTTCAAAAGGATACTAAATTGACCTTACTAAGGATAAAACAAAACACTATGTTGTACAAAATGATGTTATAACAAGCCATCATTACAACATGTGTGATTACATTAATGGAAGAAAAATACAATGAAGATGTGACATCCACTTCTGGCAAAACCAAGTGAATGACTTCTTTCTTTCATGTTGTTCCTCTTGCTTTGCTAGTACTGCCTCTTCCTGGGCGAGTACATGCACAATCTTTTTTTCCTTCTTTGTATGAAGCTCTGGATTAAGATTCCAACATTTAGCCTTTTGATGTCCACCCTTGTTGCAATAAGTGCAGTGGTTTTTTGACATCCAAACTTGTTTGCCCTCCTCTTTCTTTCATTGTGGAGTTGAATCTTTATATCGTGTCTCCTTCTTGATCGACATAAATTTCCTGTACAAAGATTGTCTCTTCCAACACTTGGCCATACAATGCTTTGGTGAATGACAAAACATAAAAGGATACATATTCCACAAGTTTTGGATTACATGATTATGTTTTTTATAATCAAAGAAAGATTTGGAACAACCATGACCATTATACTTGTCTTTCATATCTTCACGTTTCTTTGGAGATGAATTGCATTCACTATCACCATCATGAAGTGATACACCATCACCTTTCGTGAATTGTTCCAGCAATGACTTAAGCTGGCCATTTGAAGCATCACTTTCTTATGATGTTTTGGATCATTCTCCAATCTCCTCTCTGCCATATCCCAATCCTAAATAACAAGGTATTTCCACAACCTCTATGGAATTAACGATACCTTGGCCCTTATTTCCAAGGCCCTATCCCTTATAACCCATCTTGGTTAGCAATTTCAAACTTATACCTATTGTATGTTTTTCAAATGCACCAAAAGAACCATCTTGACGGGAACAATGTGAAATTGATGAATGACTTCCATTGCATACCTCATAGATAATTTCTGAATCAGGTGTAGAAGGCAATTCCTTCAATTCTTCTTCGCTTTTTTCGTTCTTTGGAGATTTCTCTTGAACCAATCTCTTTCGTTCCAAGTAATATTCATACAACACTTTCACCATCTCTTCCATGGAAAAGACAATAGTTCAAAAATCCTTCTCATCTTGAGAAATTCCCTCTTTAGATGCCATTTTTCTAGTAGTCATGCACACTCAAAAACCAACCGTCAACTAGATCTATTATCACTTGATCCAAAAAGATCTTTTAAAGACAATGGTTGAGTTTTAAAACATGTGTTCTTTAACCATTTAGGAAATTGATGAAAGAGGAAGAATTAAAGATTAAACATGACATCCATAATGAAATATACAGATCTGGAAATAAGCATAAATATCAACAAACCATAACATCAAAAGTTGATAATGGAGTTCAACAATCTTGCCTACGTCTCTGGGCCTTTGTATCAGTGGGTGAGGCTTTCTTATTTCTATTCAAATCTTCAAATGTACATCATAAAAGTTCCAAATGGATTACAAACTGATTTGGCTATGTTCTTCTAGATCTCAAGAACCCATCAAAATTGACGGCACTAAAAACGGATGAATGAAGCTCCCATAAATGACCCACAAATTGCTCTCCCCAATGGATTCCCTGCATAAAAATGGCTTTGGCTCTTTATTTCTTCATCATTTTCCTATTTTGAACCTCCTTCTTAGCTTCGAAGAACCTATGGTTTAAATAGGCTTGAAGTTGGCAACAAAATCCCAACTTCCCCCCAAGATCTGGCCTCAAAAAGGGCCCAAGATCCTCCAAAAATGGACTAAATCTCCCAAACATGGCTTAAAATCCATTAAAAATCATAATACATAGTTGAAAACCCATATTAGGAAAATAATAGGGCACAACCCCTTTTCTCCAGGCCTATGGGTCATGGGTGTGCCCTCCAGGTGTCCATGGGCTAGTGTTGGCTTGTTGGCCCCCTTAACCATCGACGCCTGGTCATGTGGCTTGGCCATATGGTTGCCACCTATACCTCCACATGCCAAAATAATGTTTTAAACCCATGGTCATAAGCCTCTGGTTACGCCCTTGGTCGACGGGCTAGCCCGGTCAACCGGGCACTAACCCATTTATCCGCGCCAAGGTGAAAGTTCGGGTCATATGCTATGGGTATATGGAACGATGAATATGTCAGGGGGTAACCAACATGTAACAACTCTCATGAAAATGGATAAGAATGTGGGAATGTGGTTTTAGTTATATGAATATTGGTCGGGGGCTGGAGCTAGACCCCAGCCCTTAATTCCGCTGACAGAACCCACCATACAATTTAAATATAATGTTTCGACCATATGGTATAAGAACTAACGTGAGCGGGATGGTAGGATGACCCTGCCAAAACACTCACGACCTGGACCAGAGGTCATGGGTTCGACTCCCTGAGAGTCCATACAATTTTACTACTCATTGACCAATGGAGGGGTGCCACATGGTAGCCCAAGATTGGGCCACGTGGCACCATGCTATTTTCCAAATAACTGCCATGTGTCCAAACATGATTTGTCCACTTGTCAACAATATCTACCCAGTCATCAAGCCATTGTACCTGCCACATCACTATACGATCATACCGACTGTACAGTCAGCTGCCATGTCAGCAATGTACGGACTGTACAGCCATCAAAATTTTGCCTGTTTGGCAAAATGAGCAGACCGTGATATCTTTCACATACGAAGTCTTTTTGAGCCCATTCAAGTTGCATTGGGTTCGTAATGACGAGGCCTAGGCACACTTTTGTTTTGAAGAAATTCTAAGAACCTTAATGTTTAGGACTTCCTAGACCCATTTTGGTTCCTCGATCCATTTTGGATCATCTCCTGACCTTCGTCATCTGTCCAAAACCAATATAAAATTTCCATTTGTTATTTAGCAACCGACCAATATGCCATCGCCACGTTTTTTTCTCAATGACATGAAATTTTGACTGTTCAAATAGGCGGCCCTCCACTGGAAGGAACAAATACAATGTTTCCATATGTTAATTAACAACCGAACAATTTTCTATGGCGACATTTTTTTCTCCTCACTGACTCGAAATTGGACTGTTCAAATAGGTGGACTTCTACTGGAAGGAATGAAGACAATTCAAGGAAGAGTAGTTCCTACTCGCCTTCCCTCTCGTCAAGGGAGAAACTCCTCCTTGTTTAGATATATCAGGAAAGGTAGAGGAAATTTTATGTAGTTCAAGCTCCATATCAAGCGAGATTTTGTGCTAATTTCACCTTATGATCCCGCTATCCCACATGTTCTAAGCTAGGATCAAACTATTTTTTTGCGTAAGTAATGCCAGAGACATAGAGGTTATCAATGAAGTATTTCATGAGTTAGATTTGGAGAAGTATTGGTTCACTTACGATAGAAGGTTATTACCCATGGGCCAGCGATAGATGGAATAGTTCTGGTCGAGTAGAGGTTGAAGCACCTCTTCTTGAGGTTGTGCATAGTCCACAATCATTGCAGTATGGATAGCTCTTGAAATAGCAGAGTGAAGCTATTGAAAGAGTTGATCAAATATATTTTTCATCCATCCATTTATCTGTGTAGGGAGCTTGGGGTTGCAGGGAGGCAACAACCGAGACACTGTCGTCGCTGTTGTTTTGCGAGATCAATGAGGTCTTGGACCTCTTGAAGGACATTTTTCACACTTTCCAAACTATCTCGGAGGAGCGATGGGAGAGTCTCACACTAATCTTCAAATTCATTGCAAATAGAGTAAGATGCACTCCATATAGACGAGGCTAGTTATAAGAAACTATAGGTTCTTCTCCGACTCAATAGCAATATTCAAGTATTTCACTAGTTCAATAATGGAGGTGCTTGTGACATTGGCTGTGATTCCAACCCCAACTTCCATAGGAAAGAGAAAATGTGAATTTTGTGATTGTTGAAACTAAAACTAAAAACATAAATAGCAAAAATAGTTGAAAGAAAAAAACTTTGAGCATGAATGGAAGATTGGTTGAGTAAGACGGATGTCATACACAAAATTATATATATATATATATATATATATATATGTACCAAACGAATAACATTGGACTGTGAAAATAAGAATAAATCACATACTGAACTTACTTTAAAAAAAACAAATATTCATATAATCAAATGTGAAGTTGTCATCATTTTTTAATAGTCATAGAAAGGGTATTAAATTATTTTTAGACAAACACTTATCAATAAAAAATTATAAAATAAAAGATTAATTTTCCTTTCTGTAATGGATTGAAAGGATTGAATGGATGTAATTGAGCATATAGAGTATTGAGATAGAGAGAAGTAGATTTGTATATTAGGTTAGATATAGATATGATAGAGGTATAGCTAGGGCTAGATAGAGGTTCTATGGCTGGGGTATGAGGGTAAGGCTGTAGGGATGAGGATGGAGGGATGAGGGGAGAGTTTAAGAAGTATCGAGGATGAGTTTGTTTAAGTATGTGGTTCCCAATGATCAAAGTGAAGGATCATGGGCCGTGTATCAGTCCAGGTGCGGTCATTGGTAACACGTCATGCCAGGGAAGGTTGTAAGGGTAATT
Organism: Picea glauca; assembly: GCA_000966675.3. Taxonomy (NCBI): domain Eukaryota; kingdom Viridiplantae; phylum Streptophyta; class Pinopsida; order Pinales; family Pinaceae; genus Picea; species Picea glauca. The sequence goes on along the minus strand of JZKD02S1674305.1, from coordinate 99,192 downwards.
GGTGCACCTCACTCAAACACACTCTCGGGTCTGAATTGAGGTATGTAATGAATGTATATAGACTTCACGTAGACTAAAATGAATGTTCGTCTTTCATGGATGGAAATGGATTGAGAAGAATGAGTATGCTTGGAACTCCTTCCTATCCATTGGTAACCATCTCTCTTATGTGGGATCCTTCACTCTGGTATGGCCAGTGGGAAACATGTCATGCATGTATCAGTGGTTCATTAAATTGGCGCACCACCTAAGAATGGGGACTCCATCATCCGTCTCCCTTGGTCGCTCTGATACAACCAACAACATCAGCATGAGATTCCAATATCTATTGGTGACCTCACTCATACGTCCCTCCTACACAAGTGTGCATATTCCTAACAGAGGCAGTAACAATATTGATTGTGTCATCAAAAAAATTATAAAATAACATATTAATTTTAATTAAAATTGATCATCAATCATTAAAAAAATTTATAAAACAAAAAACTAATTTTCAATTTAATATGATTATTATGATAATTTTATATTATTATGAAAGGATAATAGATATTATAATTTGTCAATATTTAATTTCCCCCTCGTTAGTCACTTCATACATCCTCACTAATTGAAAGGATATCGATATAGAAAAAAATCATTTTTTGAAAAAACATATCAAAGGTATGGCATCAATGTTAGAAAAAACTATTTTACATGGATTGGAAATGGGGAGATTTTGTGTAGCCCTATTCAAAAAATTATATATTTCAAACTAACATTGGAAGACCATTATTCTATACTCTTATCTAATGGAAGGAGTGCATTATAAATATTATTTGATTCAATGATCATATGCTATTTCACATCATCTCAAGTGGAAAATGGATCATGTTCAACTAAACAATTCATTTTTGGATCTATCCAAAATAACAAGTATGTCTTCAAGCTACTTACTTTGCATTGCTCAAATTCACTTATATTGTAAAGAACTATTCTCTTTATTTTTTCTTTACAATATCTGTTAAGGTCCTAACCCGCACATAGGTAGATCAATGTATTCGGATGTAATAAAGGTCAATATTAATAAGACCTTTCAATAAAATAGAATAAGGTGGATGTAAGAAGACCT
>JZKD02S1674305.1:76673-92928 GCA_000966675.3 Picea glauca | reverse complement strand
CCCCCTCGAAGAGGCCTGTGAACATTGCTATCTGATTCAAAGTGCTATTTCTGTTGTTATTTCGTATATCATTTATGTGTATTGTGAAGATTATGCTGGATATTTTACTGTTATTTTGTCATTTCTAGCATTTCATTTCTGTTCTGCATATTTTATATATCCAGTATCTTGCAATATCCCATTCGAAATCACATACATAAAAAACACTAACCACATTTTAAACTACCAAATATTTGATCAATAATTAAAGTGCTAATTGTACATTGTATTTACATTTTTTTGCAGCATTTTAATAGTTCATGAAAATGAAAGTGTGGACTTTAACATTATACATTATTGGTGACCCAACATTGATCAAAGATGTAAGTGATTATTCTTGAGTTTTACTATGAATATGATTGGTGTCATTCATTCCAACTCCGAGTCTCGATACAAGATGACAAGTATTGAACCCTCGAACCCTCTATAGTGCTGCAACAATCCACATGGACATTGTCAAATACTCTCAATAGTTTACTCTATTCAGATTTAACAAAGTAATACATGTGAGCATGGGTAGAAAATGATTCAGTAGTTTAATTTACCATTGAATTTCTCATAGAAAACCCACATTACAAATATAAATTATATGAATCCAATTCATAGATTTGTTAGACAATGTATTAATAATAACGTTATTTTTTTCCAATTATAAAAGAGTTCTAATCCTAAATGGCATATAGATCTATTCATTCCCTTTTGTCTTGTTGAAACATTATTTAGCTAATTTCTAATACATATAGTTATGTATTATGTTTGATGCCAATGGTCCACATTTAAGATGTGTTTCCATTGATATGTTATAAATGCGATCATATTGTAGATATATCATATAAAGAGTCCATTATCCAAGATGGGACCATACAAGAGAATGTCCATGTTAGTGGACCCCAAATACTTGTTGAATAACACATAGGGTGAATATTGAAAGGTAGAGAAATAGAACAAATAAAATTAATATGAGTTAATGTTTATCTCATTCAAGTAGGTTCTATGAGATTTTCCATAGTCTTTCATATGATTTTCCATGGTCTTTTTGCATAGAACTAACCAATTTGTTGCATATTACAGATGTGCAAGGCCATCGATAGATTTCCCGCAGGCACAAACATCCTCACCCGCATATCCGCTGCAGTAACCTTTAACTACAACTACAAAGTTGAAGTTACATCCACCACCAATAATACTTGTCTCGATCTTCAAGAAGATTCCAATGACAGGTGGAATTGGCAGGTTAAGTATTTATTTTTTCAAATTAAGATCAACTTATTTCAAGCAAGCTAAAGTAACCAAACAATCCTGCAACAATCTTTAATCAAACAACTTGAAGCCATTGCTATTGATAATATTGATAGTAGGCATGCAAAGTTGCACTGAAATGGTGATGCCAATGAGCTCAACGTCGAATACAATGATGTTTTCCTTAGATCTATTTGATATGAAATCCTTTGCAGAGGAATGTAAGAGAAAATATGGAGTTCTACTGAGACCGAATTGGATCACAACAGAATTTGGTGGCCATGTAATTTCTTAATCACATTCACCTCTTACCCATGTTACCCATCCATCGAAGGATCCATCTTACCCAAAGATTTATTGAGAATCGGGTTTTTTGAATTTTAAAATTGTTATTATTTTTCAATCTTCAGTTTTGTTGGAAGATGTTGATAGTTATTTTGTAATTATACATTGTTAATTTTTGGGGATTTCATACCCAGAACATAAGAAGGGTGTTGAAACATTTTGCAAGCAACATAATCTTCTCCAACGGCTTGCAAGATCCATATAGCAGTGGAGGATAAGAATTCTTTCTTTTCATATATATATTTCTATATATATATATATATATATATATATAGAAAGAGTCGAGGGAGTAATTATATCTTTCTATATATATAGAAAGAGTAGAGGGAGTAATTAACAGTTTCATCTTCATCGTTTTGGAATTATGCAGTGTGATCGAGAGCATATCAGAAAGCGTTATAGCCTTGGTAACAAACGAAGGTAAATCTTCACAGAAATTTTTAATTTTACAGTTGGATAAATGATGGATTATACTGGATTGGATTAGACTATGGAGATCATATTTTGATGTAGTGTAGGATTTCATTGCCAAGACCTGCACCCCTCATCTAAAGAAGATCCAGATTGGCTCAGAGAACAATGGTTGGAAGAGATAGAGATCATGAAGAAATGGGTGAAACAGTACAAAGACGACGCATATGATAAACATATTTAATTATTGTGTTTTCATTTTGGAAGTATTAAGGTGTGGAAGTGCTTTTTAAAATTATCCATTTTTATGGCGATGAGAATTTCATGGGCGATATGATCATCGACTCTATGCCAGATTGGATTTAAAAATGTCTTTGAAATATTTTTGTTCGGTTTTAACACTTTATTATAATTTAATTATTAATAGGGAGTGACGATAGTTAGAATTTACTATTATTTAATTATTAATAGGGAGTGACGATAGTTAGAATTTACTATTATTTAATTATTGTTATTAAAAAAATTGGGATATATGGAAAAATGATTCAGTGGTGTTAAGTAAGGAGTAAACTTTTATTGTTATTAAAAAAATTGGGATATATGGAAAAATAATTCAGTGGTGTTAAGTAAGGAGTAAACTTTTATTGTTATTGAAAAAATTGGGATATATGGAAAAATAATTCACTGGTGTTAAGTAAGGAGGAAACTTTTATAGTCTTGCTAAATCCTTTAGGTATTGATTCTTAATTTATTTCCTTACATATAAATAGTATTTGCAAAAAGCTAATATTATTTGTAATCATGAGAAAAAGTATTTTTAATAGAATTATAAACTTTTTAATAACCTCTAACCTTAATTTCATACAATATATTTTTTCTAAAAATATCTATATAAATATTAATAATAATTTTAATAGAAAAATTTACCTAATCACATTGAACATTATAAATGGTACAATTCATTTAATATTTTACATTTTCCACCTTGGTTACCTTTTTTAGAACTTGCCAGTGAATTCTTTGTTATCCCTTGCATCCAAGTTTTTTGTTTTGTACTTCCCTTATGTCTTGATGGATCCCATCAAGGATCTTCCATAGTTCATAAAAACACTCATGATGAGTATATTCATATGCAAAACTTTATTCCTATGTGGCATGGTTGTTATAGCAAGATTTGCCTCACCCCATGAAATCTTTTTCAAAAGGACTTTTCCATTTCCCTATGGAGACTTGAAGTCCCCTTTTGCAGTTCCCAGAGCTTAAAAAAATATTTTTCCACATATACGCGCCCCAATAGATATAAAACATGTGTATACGTAGGTTGCACCATTACAACCTGCATACATCGTGTTTTGTGCTCAAAATAAAAAAAATGGTGTCGGGTTTCCATGTCACGTCATGAGATCCATGATCCTTGACCTTCCATATACTGGAAACGTTCTGAATCGGCACTTCAGTTCCATTTGAAGGATATAAATGGGCCTTATCCAAGCTGTGGAGAAGAGGAGAAGAATTCAACTTTGAGAGAAAAGTTACTCAGGTGAAATTATTCACTTCAAATTTGGTCTGAATCTCTTTGTCCTTTTAAGTCTAAACACATTGTTCAGCCCCCAAGATCTTCCCTATTTGATGGAGAACCTCATTGTCTCTCTTGTATGAGCTTTCCTTTGGTGGAGGCCTAGTTGGAAGGGACTTGGTTTCTCGGTTCCGAACGTGTCGAGACAGAAGTTTGTCATTCATACACTTCTGTTGATTAGATTGTAATAGAAATACTCTTTTCTCGTCCAATTAATGTCTTGCAAATATTTCAATTGTTATTCCATGGGCGTATTTGTTATGAATATTGATAGATTATGCTATTATATCTGTTAACTTTACATATTATCACCATATGCTTTCATATCTTGCTTGTTGAGGACAAGTTGCAGTTGTATTGCTTTGAGTCAAGTGTTCAACGATTGACTTCATCGAACGTCTGGACGAGGTAGGATCTTTATATTGTCTTGTTAGCATGCTTGTTTATATATCATACTTGAGATTAGAGTTGACTTCTGTAGTAATTTTCATCTTTTTTTGTTTAAACCATGCCATAGAGTGATTTTCCTTGTAACAAAATAGGGGACCATACTAGGGATTGAATCTTATTTTCAGGGTTTGGAGTTTTTTTCTCCTTCAATTGCTCTCAGTTATCTTGAGTTTCTTGTCGTTTGATTGCTTGATAGCCTCTTTTCATTTTGAGTCTGAGTTTTGTGGCCTTATCCTTAACTTGACACTGTTTTAATACATATACACGGGTTTTCTCTTGACAGACGCGTACATACGTGAGATGTTGTTCTATAGGGAGCGTACATACATAGTTTTCTCTTGAACAATCGTGTACATCATCCATTTTTTCTTGATTGTTGAGTTTGATGTTTGTTGGGTAATTTTTGATGGTCGCTGAGTGTTCTTAGGTCTCTGTCATGACTATTAAGTGAATGCATAGTGATAGGAAACCTTTCTTTGGTTGAATTTTCGGGCGTTTTTTCTTTCTCATCATCATTTTCATTTGTTGTACTTGCATCTTGGGATGGGTGTTTGCATCTTGATATTATACTTGGTTTGTCTTTGTTTACATACATTAGGGTCTTTATATCAAGTTGTTGTTCAGTCCTTGAATTTTCATTCTTTTATATTGAAAATACAAATATATATATATACATTTTGCATTGTTGGCATTTTATCTTTTAGGTTCTTATCATTGATCTTAGTACATGTATGGAAATATTGCATCTTATTTGAAATTGCAGAATTGAATTGAAAGTTTCATTTTGAAAAGCTTATCATTTATTGAGAATTTAAGTTAGGACTTTGCATTATATTCATGTTCATTTCTTTTACTTGCCGAGTCATAACATCATAAGTTTCAAGACCTCTCATTTTGAGTAAACAAAGACACTAAAATTAACGTTGATAAATTTAAAATTGATTAGAAATGATTTTATTTTTCAGGGTGCACAACCTAGCTTAAGATTTAGAGCCTTGGAATATGATTTTGTGAGTAAACTTCTCCAAGGATATTAAACTCAACATATGTGTCTGACTAAGGGAGCGGTGAAATCCATTGTATAATTGGCGATGTCAAGAGGCTTCGCTCACACTGGAGTTAAGCACAAGGTCGCACAAATTTGGTTGAGGAGATATCCCTCTAATACCTTCTTAGTGTTAGGGATATTTTTGGGGATATATTCATATATGGGGGTCTTCCAGTACCTTTACCTCTGTGAGAGGTGATGCTTTTGATATTTCGGGTTTTTCTACCCTTCTCATATGATGGACCTGGCTTACGATTGTTCACCTACGCATTGGTTATATCATGGTGGATTAGTTGCTTGACATAGGTAGCCACATAGGTTACATGCAGGGGTTATTTTGTAGGTAACTTAAGTCAAATAAGGGTCGGAAAACACACAACCTTTATGGAGGATTACCTCTCTGGGGGGATCTAACCGACTGGTTGTTAATCCCACAAGGGCCCTTATAACTGATTTTTATACCTTCGATCTTTGGTAGGGACTCTCGGGCCCCTCTTGGGTGAGGCATACCTACTTTAGTGAGGGAGGCCCCTTTCAACCACTTTATCATGTTCATGTGCATATTGGTCCGTTTGTTTATTTTTGGTGTGCTCTTTGATTGTTAGTTGGCCTTAGTATTTTGTATTGCTTCATGAGTATTCATTATTATGGATAGTGGATTCCCCTTGACTCCCTCAGTTAGCACTACCCATCCCATGGTATTTTCTCATTCCATGGGGACAAATCCTTTTGTATTTATGAGTGGTATGTCGAACCATGATACTCAGCCAATACCTTGGGCCTCTAATCATTTTTCTCATGGTATGCCAAACATGTCTTCGCACTTTCCATCCTCTGTCTCGTCATCTTATGTGAATCCTAGTTTTGGGTTTGGAGGCATGATGCCTCCTTATTCTCCCTTTTCATTTGGTGGGAGTCATATCCCTCAACCGACTCTCATGGTGGGAGATTGGAATCTTCCTTCCCATGGATCCATTCCTAGCTTCACTTTTCTAGGAGAAAGTACTCAAATGGGTTGTTATTCCACTTATTATACCCCGTCCATATATCCTTCTTCTGCTATGTCAGTTCCTACAAACGCTTTTCCCATGGTGGACCTCCATTTATCCTCTATTATTTCATATAGAGGGAGTCAGTTTTATAATATGGGCTACCCCTTCACAGAGTTCCTTCGTATGGGGGAAAACATATATCCTCACCTGAGTAACCCTCGTCATGATGTTTCCTCTTCACAGACGCCTTCCTCGATGATGATGTCGTTACAACCCTTTGAGAATCATCTTAGAAGAGGGTACTACCATGCTGGGTAGGGCCAGGGTGTATATCAAAACCCTTACTGGCCTGCGATTTCTCGAACGCAGTATTTCTAGGAACCTTGGTCTCAAATGTTGCAACCAACTGCTGCGAGTCAGGATAGGGGCACAAATCTAGTCACTGTTAGTCACACTGCACATACATCACCAACCTTTGTAAATCATGTTGGTGATGAGCCACTAGCCTTTGCAAGTCATCCTGAGAGCATGTCACCATCCATTGTAAGTCATGTTGGGGGAACTCATACGATTGAGGAGCCTCGATGTATAGGACGTAAGCCTAAGTTCCTTTGCATAATTTTCAAAGGGAATCACCTTACTCGTCAGTGGCATACTACTGTGGCGGCACAAAAAGAAAAATCCTTACCTGATAACCCGTTTAGTTGAGAATCACCTTTAGTTTCCCAACATCTTGATTCTTCTATGGTTGACACAAAAATCATGGCAATGCAATATTCAGCCGATATCACTCATGTTTTGAGGAGAGGTGCATATTTTAGCCATGTCATTAACATTTCTAGTCTTGTACCTTCTAAACAAGAGAGCGTTCCAATCCCTCCAAGTACACTCCCTCCAAGCCCTAGGGAGGTTTCCTTTTACTGGGATGGTCTTGTGGTGTATCAAATTCCTTCTTCTACACCCTTCCATATAAGGGGCATTCTTCAATATATCATAGAGAAGGTAACCTCTACAAGTATTTTATCCTCCTCTACTTGGACAACTTTGGGTTTTCCCAAGCTTGTGTCAGTTGTTCGTAAGTTGCTGACCTTTCACAGAAGTCCTACATGGGAACCCTGGCCTCCCCCATGATATGTTTCTTAGAACAAAATCAACGTGTCTGGTTTAATCTCTTTTCCAACTCTCTCAAAAAGTGAAAATATTTCTGAGTGAACTTGTCTCTTTCACACTCGTAAATTGGATTTGAAAGAATGTCTATTTGGTGTAAGTTTAACCATTTTTCAAACCAAGTAGACTAAATTTACGAAAAAAGGACATTCTTTGGCTTTAAGTTGTGATTTCATCTCATTCTCTTGCTTGCAATATTTATCCTACTGTCATTTCTCACTTTCGCATAATAATCCTACCACCTTATAAGTTTGCATCATCAACCAAGCAGAGCCTTGCTTATATCCTTTGCATCTTGACACCCTATACCCCAAGAGAAAACATTCCCTTGAGTGTCCATATCCTGCATGCACCTCCTTGCATTGATCATATGTATGTTCCACTATTGGAACTAGTTTCTTACTCGCGACACTTGTTTCCTCCTTTGTATCATATCCTTCATTTGACTATGAAAAAAAAAATATGGGCAGGAAAAGATTATTACCTTATGTTGGCAGCAATCATATCACCTTTGAACAGAGTGCAAAATTTTGAGTCCACATGTCATCAAAATTTTGGGTTTAGCATGACCTTAGGAAGCTGAGATTGCTACCAAGAGTTTACTCCCCCGATTGGTTACTCTTACAGTCCCTATTGAGAGTTTTATTGGTGACAACTGCATCACAAAGTTTCATCGTTCAGTCTATGCTGCCATAGTCATCCATATGTCTCATGCTCTTGTTCAAACGATGTCTATCATCCATGTCTTAGAACTCTTAACTTTGCATGTCAACCATACCCTCAGTGTATCTTAGAGTTACATGAAGTTGTATTCCTACCATGCACCCTAGACCTACTTTCCTTATGGGTAGGTAACCTTGAACCCAACAGTTGACATCTTCTCATTGGTCACTGACTGGGGGGTTTCCCTTGCGTTTGATGACAATAAATATATTTTCACATTGGGATTCATGCAATGTATTGGATTCCATTATCGTTATTGGTGGTATCTTCACCTTTTTCGACAATTTTCTCTATTGGTTGTTATTCATAGGGTCTTTTTCATGCACTACTTGCATTTGGTGCATGAAAAATACACACAGGGTCATTGGTTCTTGAACATGTTCTTCATATGAGTTCCTCCAAATCATCAAGATATTGCTTTGCACCTTGTGCCGAATGATGAGAGATGCCTTAATTCTCTCCTTTCAGTGGTTCTCCTTCCATTGACTTTATCCCATCTATTTTGGAAATGCTAGAGTCCTATGAGTACCTAGAGGCTTGCAGTCATCAGTGGCAGGTTCTCTCGCCATCGATAGTTGGGAATACATCAATGTCTCATGATTGATGTATTATTCAAGTGTTAGACCTCAAAACCTTTATTCACACTTGTAAGAATTTATTTGGTGCCTTGATACCTACTTTCATTATCGGTAGGTTGTCTTGCATTTGTTAATGGTATACCTTAATAACCGGTAATAAAATGAAGTCTCATTGTGTTCTACCTCAAATTATTTATTCACGTGATGTAGAGTTTCACCTTTGGTAGATCATGTAGAAGACTTGAAGACATCCGTTGATAGTCGTAGCTTTCCTAAGTTGTTGCTATCATTCATTGGACTAGTACCTATATGAATTCAATGATCATGGGAGATAATATTATACTCCATTGTATATACATATATTCAAATTGATTTTGAGACTGGTTTTCACTGGGCCTTGTTCATGACTACGACAACCTATGGCATGTATCTACTTTTGTATTGCCTATTCATGGCCATGCGCATATGTTTGGTATATTTCCACTTGGATCTGCATTGTAATTCAAATTGGCAACCATGTGTGTAAAGTAATTATGGATTGTAATATTCTTATGAGCAACTAGTTCGTCCAGTTGGGTCTCTATTACTCCACTTCTGGGAATTATAATGTATTTTGGGCATCGCAAATACCCCTCTGACCTCACACATTATGGGGCATATTTTATAGAAATATTTGTCTCACCCCATGCAAACTTTCTCAGAAGGCCTTTTCCATTTCCCTATGCAGACTTGAAGTCACCTTTTGTAGTTCCCAGAGATAAAAAAACATATTTTTCCACATATACATGCCCTAACAGCTATACAACATGTGTATATGTAGGTTTCACCATTACAGCCCACGTACAACAGGTTTTGTGCGCAAAATTAAAAAATGGTGTCGGGTTTCCATGTCATGTCATGAGATCCATGATCCTTGACCTTCCATATACTGGAAACCTTCTGAATCGGCCCTTCAGTTCCATTTGAAGGCTATAAAAGGGCCTTATCCAACATGTGGAGAAGAGGAGAAGAATTCAACTTTGAGAGAAAAGTTACTCTAGAGTGATTATTCACTTCATATTGAGTCTACATCCCTTTGTCCTTTTAAGTATAAACACATTGTTCAGCCCCCAAGATCTTCCCTATTTGATGGAGAACCTCATTGCCTCTCTTGTATGAGCTTTCCTTTGGTGGAGGATTGAAGTGGTGGAGACCCAGATGGAAGGGACTTAGTTTCTCGGTTTCAAATGTGCCAACACAGAAGTTTGTCATTCATACACTTTTGTTGATTACATTTTAATATAAATACTCTTTTCTCGTCCAATTAATGTCTTGAAAATATTTGAATTGTTATTCCATGGGTGTATTTGTTATGAATATTGATTGATTATGCTATTATATCTGATAAATTTACATATTATCACCATATTCTTTTGTATCTTGGTTGTTAAGGACAAGTTGCAAGTGTATTTCTTTGAGTCAAGTGCTCAATGGTGGACTTCATCGAACGTCTGGACGAGGTAGGATCTTTATCTTGTCTTGTTAGCATGTTTTTTTATATAAGATACTTGAGATTAGAGTTTATTTTTGTAATCATTTATGTTTGTTGTGAATTACCCCCTTCCATAGAGTGATTTTCCTCGTAACAATGGCTATGACACAGTGCTCCATATGATGCTAATAATGGCTCATGAGTTCATAGATTATGAAAAATATCCTTGCCCTGAGCCTAGTAATGGGCTCTACTTGGCATAAATTATCAAGATGTGTAGTTCCTTGTACATAGGTGTGTGGTATGAGTGTTTTTGTTTTGCATTTATAAAAATAAAAATAAAAAAATGTTTTCTTTTTGGGATTTTATTATGTGTTTTGACCTTGGAATCTAGTTTACATGTGTTGACAGGATTCTAGGGACATTTTTCTTATAAATATGGGGACATCCATTGAACTTGAGGTGCATGTTTGGAAAATGGCTTATAGGGATAGGTTCTTTCCTGCATTTCCCAAAAACCCTTTGTAGTGCTTTAACCCTCGAAATTGAGTCGCATTCACTCCCTTTCCATATATGTTTTTAGCCTTCCCGAAGGGGGTTTCCACCATTTTTGTTGTTTAAATGGTCGCATTTTATTAGTTTTTTTTTGCTCGTTGCTTATTGTTTCTACATCAACATTTTCTTCCATTTCTTATTGCACCGCACCCATGCTTGACTGCTAGCTATCTATTTGATCCCATTTTACAACACTCCTGGACGAGAACTGTTTTTATGAGTGGTCATAATTTGTCATGTTTCTTCTTGTAGTCGATCACTTAAGTCATGTCCCATGCTTTTGGAACTTCATTGCAAACCACTTGTTCTCTCCAACCGATCTTACTATTATCCCTTTGTCGTGCTCGTAACCAACCATGAAAAAGGTACACCCTAGAGTCTCCTTTAAGTTTTTTTCAGACTCCCTAAACATGAAAATATTGTTGTGTGAGCTTGTTTCCTTTCACACTCATTAAATGGATTCTTATTTAAGTTATTTTTAGTCTTCTTTAAGTTACTTTCAGACTCTCTAAATGTGAAAAGACCGTTGATTTTACCTTATCTGGACTCATAAAATTATACATTGAAGGACCCATATGGGATCGAACCCCTCATTCTTCAGGTTCGTTAAACATGTGATGAGGGAATCATTGAAGATGAGTTATATCAATAATTTGTTATCCTCCTCAAGCTCATAAAAAACAAACGGGTACTCATAATTCATGGTGGGGGGGAATTTGAGGGGTTTTTAGTCTAGTTATCTTCACAAATGGCAGTCGTTTGTCAAGTCACCCTTGAACAATGCACCTATTTTATGTATATGTAGCATAGTTGGGTTATCCATTGCCTCTGAATCACTACCATCTCCCTGATTTTTAGACTCCGTCAACTGCTCACTCTTATAGTCTCCCATGGCAAGTGTTTTGGTCATTATCAAGTCAGTGTTTCCAAGTCAAGTTATTTGTCATGTCATTTTGTTCAAGGTAATTTTTCATGTCTCATCCATTTTCAGTCCTTTAGCCCATTTATCTCGATCATCCCTAACTCAATTATTCTCTACTTTACACACCATCTATCTTTGACATTTGTTTCATGTCGATTGATGGGGGATACATCAAGGCCCTCCTTCAACATATTTCATCTTGTCGACACCAAATCATTATCTAGGATCAAAATCTAGAAACTAATTAGTACCTTGGGTCTTGCATACATTAGTGGCAACTTCCCTCACATTTCCAGCAGTGAGTTTACACCATTGGATCCTATTGAATGAATCTACGAGTGTTTGGTTTCATCTCATCTCTTCAGACTTGCTAGATTGTACTAGGTATCTTGGGGTCCATCATCATCATCTATGGATTCCCTCATGTCTGATAACGATATCCATTAATGGTTGGTAATCATATGGTTTCTACCATGCTTGAAATTATCTCATCTATTCGCATTCTATAGATTCATAACATTTTTAGTTTGAGATGAACACCTTGGGTTAGGACCACATCATTCATTTATAGCATTCCCTCCCAATTTGTGATGGAGTTATTCATGAGTTGTTCATAGATCACTCGTACATCACTTGTCATGTCACTGATTTGTATACTGTGACATAGATATACATGTGTACTTGGTTGTGGCTATGTTCTCATTTTTACATGGATCCATAGTGTATTATTTCATGCCCATGATCTAGTCAGTTGTGTCATGCATGGATCCACAATGTATTGTTTTTTCTGGCTATGCTTAGTTTCTATTACCGAGCATGGGTAAGCCCGCCTTGAGGATGTTCTTCTATGTGCAAGACTAATGCTAGCTTCCTCCCATCTTCCTTTGCCTCAAGCTCCATAAATTTTGTTCATAAAGTATTTCAACCATCATACACCTCTTCTGAACTCATACTTTAGGGGGCATCTATTATATAATTACTTTCCACATGATTACCTGATGGATATTATCTAGAGGTTAGCAGGTTGAAACACTGCATTATGTCACTTTTCCCTCCAATACACACCATCATTTTTCCTGGTCACAATGTATCCTTTTACATATTGTGACCCAAATTGATGGTCGTGTTTTTCTCTCTTGCAAATTGAAATCGATCGGATCCTACAGGAATGCACGACATGACCATGTCTATTACTCTCAAATTAGGAATGGTTACAATGAGATGGGATCAAGCTCGGATTTCTCACAATTCGACCTTGAGAATCTTTTTATTTTGAGTGTCTAAGAGTTATCAACCATATCATCTCTTTCATCCTATATATTGAGGGTATCTCATGGGAAAATGGAAGAAAAAGAAAGATTAAACTTATAATATCAGATTGATTACGGATCTTGGGCAAGGAAATTGGGAGAAGATTCATCAAGCTATTTGTTTGTAAGCTTTAATATTTTTTCTTTATTAATAGAAGATGCACATGATTTTCCCCTCTAAATGATTGTATATGGTGATTATAATATTTATAGAGAGTTAATATTTTCATGTATTTATGTCACATTATTAGATCTATCGGTGATTGATACATGTTACATTTGATCTTGTGAGAGGTATTTTTTGGTGTTCTTCTGTGTGCGGATCTACATTCATGAAATTGAAGGACATCTTCAAAGGAATGAACGACCAAGGATCATGCAGGGACAACCATCAAACTATCGAGTAAGTCCTCTACTCTTTCATCTCAGAGATTGCTTAATGTATGATTTAGATCTAGGAATTTTATTTAGCTTGCATATCTATTTTGTCTTAGGTCTACGAAGAGCCTAAGGAAGGTAACTCATGTTGGGTACATTTATCCTACAACAGAAGATAGTGTTTTTGAATCATCCTAAATTTAGTTGTAGATGAGTAATCTTGGATTTTTTCTGGGAGGTTTTAGACAACAAAATTTTGTGGCAAAATGTCATAGTATAGGTGGTCCAAATTTCATGTTTTGGTTCAGTATACTTTTGGATATATATTAAATGGAATGGAAAGTTTGTGACTAGTCCTAAAATCGGTTATCTTGGAATTTTCATTGCAATATTTTTTAGTGAAGTTTCAGACTCTAATATTTTTAGAATCCTGATTTGACATAGTGAAGTACATATAGAAAAATTTTAGATTTTGAATCATTATATTTTAGGATATATTGCTTGTGGAAGTTAGGGTTTTTACACAAGCTATTTTCTTTTGATTTTAGGATCTTTTTATATGGTTAGCAAGCTGATTTAGAAAAACAATTAGAGATTCTTTTCCAAATATGGTCAATAGTGCTCTGGATTTAGGGAAGAGAAATGAGAATTGGGTGTTGATGTTTTGGTAGTAATGGGAGGTATTAACCTCCATGTATAATGTATGACTTGAATAGAATATTATGGAAGCATGTGAACCATTAAACATATGTGTGGAAACCCTAAAAGACAAGTCGACCTAGCAGAATAATAATATTATAATATTATCTTCTAGAAATACAAGTCGGCTCCATAGGAGAAAGATAAACATAAAATATAATCACTAGAAAGTCAGGTCAACCTAGCCAGAAAAGTCACTAGACATATTGATCTGAAATCAGATTCAGAAGCCTGACAGGGCATGAAAAATGCTCAAAAATGAAAGTGCTCGGAATCTGATGAAACCAGTGTCATTGTGTCCGTCTCGTCTTCCTGATTCCGGTGGTATATTTACTTTGTCAAACAGAGTCCGTATGAAGAAGATATTGCATTCTGTTCGAAAAGTCAAACAAGCAAAAAAAATTGTTGATTGTGCAGTCCGTACAGTCCGTACGGATGCTGACGTGGCAAGTCTGTACGCTGACGTGGCATGTCCGTATGGTGACATGTGGAAAGTCCATACAGGACATGTGGTGGCTCCAGGTGGTGACACGTGTCAGGCAGATTTGGCATTTTGGGCGTACGATTGGACCAATCCTGAAGTGACATGTGTCACCATTGGAAGGGTGACACCTGGCACGGGTGACGTCAGCAGCTGACATGGCAGGCTGACTGGGCAGATGTACGACATATGATGTGGTAGGTGACCGAGCGTACGGAAACGACGCATGGCAGATGATGTGGGCGAATCATATTGTGACACGTGGCATTCATTGACTAGTGGTTAAGGTGCCACGTGGCCCAATCATGGGCTTCCACGTGGCACCTCGGTTTTTGTCAATTTGGTTTAATGATAAAAAAATTTATGGGTCCATGGGGTTCGACCCCCGGACCTCTCCCCACCGTATAGCGCCTTTATCAATATGCTCTACCATCCGACCACCGCTTGTTACTTGTTTGATATATGGGTTAAAATGTATTTAAAATCAAGTTATGTGTGGCATGAGGGGGGTCGGGCCGGGGCTTAGCCCTGACCCCCGGTTTTATACAACGGATCATATGAATCTCGTCTATATGGAAAGGAGCGCGGCAGGGTTTTCGGCGGGAGGGCTTAGCCCCTGGACCCCGCGACAACAGGGAAACCGTCGCCATATGACCAGAATCTTTGTAGGGTGGTTGGGGGCGCGGTTATAACCGTCAGCCCGAGGGTCCTATGCAAAGGCACCAAGTGACCAAGTGTTAGCAGGCCAGCGCTTAGCCTACGGCTAGCGCTTGGCCATATATGAGGCCATATGACCATCAAGAGGGGCGCGCGTGCCAACGAAGGGGGCTTACACCTATATAACTATATTATATAGTTATAAAATGGGTTATTAAACTATATTTTGAGATTTTAAATGTAATTAACTCATTATTAATGTAATTGGGAGTTATTGGGTGGTTTTTGAGCCTAACTTCTTGGAGGAAGTTGGAGATGGGAAACTACCTTCCCAACTATTTAACCAAGGTCATTTTGAGGCCATGGGGATAGCTTTTGAGAGCATTCAGAGTAGAGATGCTGAGGAGAAGCCAAGTCAAAGCCAGTTTGAGGTAGAGAAGCCGTTGAGGAGGAGATGCTGTCGGACCATTTCTGAGAGCTCCAGACGTCCATTTCGCGTGTCATTTTTTGTGCATGGTTCTAGAGATTTGGGCGAACATGACCAGATAAGTCTTGTAGCCATTCGGCATTGCAATGATGTAATATTGATATTTCGAATAGAAATAAATAATCCTCCCCCACAGAGAAAAGGCCCGGAGACGTAGGCAAAGTTGTGTCGAACTCCGTTATCAACCTGCGTATTATGGTTTGCTATTTTTCATTGCATTTCAGATCTGCATATATGTATATGGATGTATAATTCCTTTTCTTCTCTCATTATTTCACTAAGTTTCTCAATGGTTAATTAATGCATGCAAAGTTAAAAAACTCAACCATAAGTCATTCGAAAAATCCTGACGGATCAAGTGGTATCAGAGCTAGTTGACGTTTGGATTTGAGTTTTGCATGTTAACCAGGGAAAAGCTACAGCGTGGTGAAGGCGAGCTTGTTGCAGAGAATCCATTAATTGTATTGAGAAAAAGAGCTTCTCACAGTGAGAAGATGGCATCGGAAGAAGGGATTTCTTAGGATGAGAAAGAGTTTCGGAAAACATTCTTTGCCATGTCGGAGTTGGTGCAAGTTTTGTACGAAGATTACTTGGAACGGAAGCGACCAGTTCTGGGTAATTCTTCAAAAGGAAAAAGTGAAGAGGAAGAGGACCATCCTCAGATTCCTCCTTCACCTCCATCAACACCTCCTTCTTCTCCTTCTTCTTCAAGTTCAAGTTCTAAATC